>CM065691.1:3046022-3051022 GCA_017654935.2 Phymorhynchus buccinoides | reverse complement strand
CTCTCTCTCTCTCTCTCTCTCTCTCTCTCTCTCTCTCTTCTCCTCTTCTCTACAAATGATTCTTGTTACTTGTGTTTACAAAGTTGTTTTCATTAGAAATGTTAAACAATTGCTATACGAGTGCGTGTGTGTTTATCTCTAATTAGTGTTCATTCTTGCGATATAGGTCTATGACCAAATCATTAAAACATTGTCAAGTCTCTCTCTCTCTCTCTCTCTCTCTCTCTCTCTCTCTCTCTCTCTCTCTCTCTCTCTCTCTCTCTCTCTCTCTCTCTCTCTCTCTCTCTCTCTCTCTCTCTTTCTTTGTTTGTCTGTCTTTCTGTATGTCTGTCTGTCTGCCTGTCTGTCTGTCTGTCTGTCTTTCTGTCTGTCTGTCTGCCTGTCTGTCTGGCTGGCTGGCTGTCTGTTTCCCACCCACACAACAAGTATCATGCAAGATCCTAGATACTTAATCTTCGCTTTCTTCTCACTGTTCGTTCACAGTGTCGTATTCCAACGGACATATCAGTTATCCTCTGAATGCCTAAGCCCTGGCATTAAATCACTGCCTCCTTTGTCTTCTGTCGCGTCTGTCTAATTGACACGCCCTCTGTATGTCTGGATGACTATGACTCTGTCCATGTTTCAGAGTCTGTCTGTCTGTCTGTCTGTCTGTCTGTCTGTCTGTCTGTCTGTCTGTCTGTCTGTCTCTTTCTCCACCTGTCCTCGCTCTTTTTCTCTTCTGCTTCTCCTTCCTTCTCTGTCTCTTTTCTTCTGTCTGTCTGTCAGTCTTTCTTTCTTTCTCCCAGTCTCTCTCTCTCTCTCTCTCTCTCTCTCTCTCTCTCTCTCTCTCTCTCTCTCTCTCTCTCTCTCTCTCTCTCTCTCTCTCTCTCTCTCTCTCTCTCTCTCTCTCTCCCTTCTCTCTCTCTCTCTCCCCCTCTCTCTCTCTCTCCCCCCCCTCTCTCTCTCTCTCTCTCTCTCTCTCTGAATGTTTGTGTCTAATATGTTTCTTGTGGAAGACTATGACTCTCCAACGAGGGGACCTTACTAGCACTGGCTCTAATGCTGCAACCTACCTATCAATTTGGTCATACCAAGCAGCGGGATTTATCCCTGCTCTTACCGACTTTTAACAGCCGTGGGATATTTACGGACAGACTAGCTGTAATCCGTCCTCATCCGAAGAACTCGACGTTCAGTTCGATTTCCTAGAAAGAAAGGGCGAGGCCGGGATTCGAACCCGGATCACTCACACTGCAGTCACGCATTGAATTTGGCAGGCGAACGTCTTAACCACTCTGCCACCGAATGAATGAAAAATGGTGTTTTACGTCCTCTCGGTCTGGAACAGACACATATGGGACATTTGTAGATACAAAGATGGTGGGAACAATACTGGAGGCAATGCCTGGAGGCAGTGCAACACCAGTAGTGTCCCGGGTTTTTTAACATTACAGATAGGTGTAGCAGTAACCACGCCTCGGTCAAACCTCATCACCACTCCGCCACCTTCCTTCCACCAAGAATGTTTACCTGGTCGTTTTGCCTCTCCTACACCCACACTGGCAACTGCAGTTACTGGGAATGCCCATCACTTCAGATAGACAGGCTATTGTCTCATTCTGGGGGGGGGGGGGGGGGGGGGGGTAGTTTCTGACCCTCTTGAAACAGGAGAGGACTAGATGTCCACTTTAAGTGTCTCAAGTAGAACAGATTGATATCACTTGATAAACATGTTATATTGAATGCAGTATGTTCTCCCTCCCTCTCCACACTACCATACACACTCATACACACGCGCGCGCGCATGCTCGCAAGCACGTACGCACAAACATACACACATAACGCACACACATGCACACGCCCGCACACACTCACACACACGCACGCACGCGCGCGCACACACACATACACGCACGCACACGCGCACGCACACGCACACGCACACGCACGCACACACACGCACACACACACACACACACACACACACACACACACACACACACACACACACACACACACACACACACACACTTCCCCGTTGTCCACTTTGAGAGGTGAGAGCTCTAAATGTCCACTTTAAGTGTCTGAAGAAGAGCAGGGGTATCTTCTGAATGACCACAACAACCCTCCCACGTCTTTCTGCCTGACTGCGATCATCCCCGGAAAGAGAAAGAGGAGGAGGGAGAAACATAGACAATAGAGAGACAGGGACAGACACAGATAGAGATACACAGAGAAATCTTTTGCTATAAAGTTTCCGATTTCTCAAGAGCCCAAAGCAACCTCCCACGACTTTTCTATAACGTCTGGAAAGTGGACTAGGGTTGAGTTAGAGTTACTTAGAAAGCTTGTCCTTTTGACAGAATAAGACCAGAGGGACAGAGAGAGAGAGAGAGAGAGAGAGAGAGAGAGAGAGAGAGAGAGAGAGAGAGAGAGAGAGAGAGAGAGAGAGAGAGAGAGAGAGAGAGAGAGAGAGAGAGAGGGGAGACAGAGAGAGAGAGAGACAGACAGAGAAAGACAGAGAAAGAAAGATAGAGTGCAAAATGGCCACCGGCCGAGAGAGAGAGAGAGAGAGAGAGAGAGAGAGAGAGAGAGAGAGAGAGAGAGAGAGAGAGAGAGAGAGAGAGAGAGACAGAGAGAGAGAGAGAGAGAGAGAGAGAGAAAGAGAGAGAGACAGAGAGACAGAGAGAGAGAGAGAGAGAGACAGAGACAGAGAGAGACAGAGAGATCGTTGTCCTACAAATATTTGACCATTGGATTATGAAGTTTTCATACCCATGAACATCCTTCAGGTTTTAACAAACTGGAGCATCTTCACTTTTATTGTAGTCATTCTTCCCATTTCGTTGGGCGAAGACGTTCTTGTAGAGCAATTTACAATGTTATGTGCTAGAGCAATGCGTAAGGACAACATTGACAAATTTGTATCTGAGTTGAAAAAGCGGTTTAACCAATTATTTAATTAACAGTCCTAAAGAAAATGAATTGGACACTAATTGCAAGTGACCATTATTTCATCCGAACAGGGAATATAATGTGACCCTCTTAAAAGATGAGAGCGATATATGTCCTTTTAAAGTATATCGATTAGGAAAGATGGATATCTCCAAGGTTTGTTTCTATAGTTTTCAAACAACACCCCCACCCAAGCCTTTCCCGTAAGCATAATGCTCCTCACACACACACGCGCGCGCGCGCGCACACGCACACGCGCACGCACGCACGCACGCACGCGCACGCGCACACGCACACATACATACACACACACACACACGCACACACACACACACATACACACACACACACACACACACACACACACACACACACACACACACACACACACACACACACACACACACACACACACACACACACACACACACACACACACACACACACACACACGCATACCTCCTCTTATCCCTACCGTCTTTAAAAGTGTTAGCAGTAATCCAACACCTATCTGGATGTTTGAGAAGTTCTTGTAGAAGAAGATTGGGGCCACAGTCTTCTGGAGTGTGTGCATTCTTGAACTGTGGCCAGACAGGAGAGCTTCTGTTGAACAATGGCCACTGCTGTGTGTTAGTGTCCGCTGTCCTACCTGTGTGTGTGTTACGCCCAATCCGGGAAATTGCCCATTTCATGAAATGGGCAAAATGCTTTGCCCAATTTATGAAATGCACAATGTATATCACATTATTGAATCCCCATTCACACAGGTATCGATTAAGATTGATTCAATGGTATCACACTTTTCTACATTGTATTTGCACCCCTATCCTGCCCCCCAACTCGACCAGATGCTAAGCTGGGGCATGCCTGAGCCACATGTTGAATCAAACGTTTTATCAAATTAAGTCTGAATAAAATAATTTTAGCTCACCTACAGATGAGACTTCTCATTCGTTTGAACAATTCTTGATGTATGTGTGCTAATGAACAAAAACTATTTTTCATTCGTATTGCTTTTCTCAATTGCAAGTCACGAACTGGACAAACCATTTTGAGTCACGAACTGGACACACCATTTTGAGTCACGAACTGGACAAACCATTTTGAGTCACGAACTGGACAAACCATTTTGAGTCACGAACTGGACAAACCATTTTGAGTCACGAACTGGACAAACCATGTTGCGTATCTCTTCTTCCTTTGTTGTTCTTATTCTTTTATTTGTCTGTCTCTGTGTTTGTGCATGTCTGTCTCCGTTACTAATTATTGCTTCATGCCTTTTTCGTTTTTGTCTGTCTCTGTCTGCCTGTCTTTTTGTCTACCTGTCTGTCTGTCTGTCTGACTTTGTCCATCTCTGTCCGTCTCATGTAGATTGCATTCCTGCGTTAAAAAAGGCATAGCAGTAATTGCCTTACATTTAGTAAAGATAAGATATAATTTATGTAGGCCTTGTGGAGACAGTATACATGAGGATACAAATTAACGTATGAAAAACAAGGTCTTTATTTCACGTGTGTGCATTTTAAAGTATGTCAAGTTTATGCACGTGCGCACAAGAGTAAGCGCAAAAACATGACAGAAAGTCACCCTGACAGACAGAAAGACAGAGACAGAATAACAGACATAATCATAGTCAGTCAGCGTCAACCATGCATAATAACGGAGAACAATAATTCGCCACGTAAGTCTGCACATAACTTCTACAACTTGACAGCCATTCTTGACACTATCGCTCAGCACACGCTTCGAACAACCTTGGCCATTTTGATCCCGTATTAAAACACCAACATACCTTTATCCGTTTCACTCATACCCTGTCGAACCCCACCCCCCCTCTCTCTCTCTCTCTCTCTCTCTCTCTCTCTCTCTCTCTCTCTCTCTCTCTCTCTCTCTCTCTCTCTCTCTCTCTCTCTCTCTCTCTCTCTCTCTCTCTCTCTCTCTCTCTCTCTCTCTCTCTCTCTCTCTCTCTCTCTCTCTCTCTCTCTCTCTCTCTCTCTCTCTCTCTCTCCTCTCTCTCTCTCTCTCTCTCTCTCTCTCTCTCTCTCTCTCTCTCTCTCTCCCTC
>CM065691.1:2993522-3031022 GCA_017654935.2 Phymorhynchus buccinoides | reverse complement strand
GTCAGATACATGTTGTGTCTGCAATTATGTACGACCAGCTATCCAATTAGCATATCCCCGGACCCTCCCTCCTACCTACTCTTAAATATGTAACCCCGATAAAAACACCCACCCCCATCCACCACCCCACCCCAGTAATAGTGTGTTGTTGATGGTGTTGTTGTTTTAGTTGTGCCTTCTTTACTGAAACACAACCCATCAACTACACCGTCCTCCCCTAACCCTCCCCCCCCCCCCCCACCCCAGTTGATGGGTTGTGTTTCAGTAAAGAAGGCACAACTAAAACAACAACACCATCAACAACACACTATTACTGGGGTGGGGTGGGGTGGGGGGGGGGAGGGTTAGGGGGAGGACGGTGTAGTTGATGGGTTGTGTTTCAGTAAAGAAGGCACAACTAAAACAACAACACCATCAACAACACACTATTACTGGGGTGGGTGGGGGGTGGGGGTGGGGGAGGGTTAGGGGAGGACGGTTTCTTTACTGAAACACAACCCATGAACTACACCGTCCTCCCCCTAACCCTTCACCTGCAGGACCTGGGTGGAGAGATGACTACTTCACTCACCACACTCTTTGCGTTTTATTATTTCCTGAACAATTATTCACACATGCCTATAGATAATTATATTTTTTAAAAATTATGTATAGAGATACTTGAATACATCTCCCCCCCCCCCCCCCCCCCCCCCCCCCCCCCCCCCCCCCCCCCCCCCCCCCCCCCCCCCCCCCCCCGGGGGATACCGGGGGTCTTTCGTACAAATAGTTCCCTCACCTTCTGGAATTTTCTCATCTTTCTGGAATTCTTACAAAGATTTCTTCAGCTGAAGTCGGACATGCTGGGCCTAACTATTTGTTAGTTAGGCGCATAACGGCAGCATGGCGCATTTGCGCTCATGTGACAGGAAACTGTCCGAGCGAACGAAGAAGAAGAAGAAGAATACATCTGGCCAGACGCACACATATTCAAACATATACATATATACGCATGCACACATAACGTACTCAGACACATACATAGACACACCCCAGTAATAGTGTTGGTAAGTCTTGAAAAGAAACAAAATGATAGTTTGAACATCGAGAAGAAAAGACATGACGGGAATCAGTGTTGCTTGTCATTCATTACGCGCCACACGTTTTACATTCTGACATCAACCTCCGTAACTCAGCAGACCATGGTCTGTGGCTGGTGAAAGCCTGAAGATACTATCAGAATATTTCAGTTCTTTGTTATATTACTTTGTGGCTTTTCTACGACGCAGTTTCTCCCTGGCCTTCCACGCTAGAGTGTTAAAGGTATTCCCCTTGGGCAACACTGCTGTCTGTACGTTCTGTGCCTTCCTCAAGAACAATACACCCATTGCCCTGGACAACTTGTGGACTTGCGTAGATTTTACAGAGAAGGAGGAGGAGGAGGAGGAGAAGAAGAAAAAGAACAAAAAGAAGGTGAACATGAAGAACAAGGAGGAGGAGGAGGAGGAGGAAGAGGAGGAGGAGGAGGAGAAGGCGAAGAAGAAGGGGGAATAAAAAGAAACGAAAGGAAGAGGTGCGGGATAGGAAGAGGATGGGGACATTACAGAACATAGACAGGACCGAACGAAGGAAGAAGATGAGGAGAGGAGAAGAAAGAAAAAAAGGAGAAGACAAATAAAGAGAAGGGAGGAGAAGGGAGAAGAAGAGGAGAAGAACAAGAGTGGGGAGGGAGAGGTTTAAAATGAAAGAAACAAGCAAACAAAGATGGAACATAGAAAAAGAATGAAATGGGCATCGGAAAACATCCTTGGAAGATGGCCGCCTCAGTTGACGACAGACAGACAATACAATGGAGCCATTTAGCACAGCGGGGCTAGCACGGGGAATGTGGACGGTGTTGTGATGTGAAACCACACGTGAAACTGGATGTGAAACGACCTGCGAAACGCCTGACACAGCTGCGAGCCAGAGTGAAGGGGAGAGGAGGGGCCGCCATCTTAATGATGTCATCAGTGCGCACATCAGCGACACCTAGAGGTGTGTGCAACAATGCATGATATTGTGGGGTTGTTGTTTTTGTGTCTCTCCAAGGATCTTTTCTGTTTATTTCTCGCAGCATACAGCTCTGCTTCTTTATTCTAAACAGGTTTTTACCACGATTGGGTGATGTCAAATCAGAGCTGGGGTGAACAGTAAAACGAGAATGAGAGCTGTCGAGTAATTGTTGTCTTCACCGTGTCATCTGTTCTGGAGGACTGACGCTCTGAAGCATTACATTGACTCTGGAGCTGTTCATTCTTCAGTCTTGG
Source organism: Phymorhynchus buccinoides (assembly GCA_017654935.2). Classification (NCBI taxonomy): domain Eukaryota; kingdom Metazoa; phylum Mollusca; class Gastropoda; order Neogastropoda; family Raphitomidae; genus Phymorhynchus; species Phymorhynchus buccinoides. The sequence continues at coordinate 3,028,734 of CM065691.1, read as the reverse complement.
GAAACTACCTGCTTATTTCTTTCATTCCAGGCCATGTAGTCATGAGTGCATCGTAGAGAGTCAACACGGGTAGTAGGATGTAAATTATGCTAAACAGCCAATCGTTTGGGGAGTTTAGTCTAATTTACATACATACATACATGGCTACAGGGCCTGATGCTGACAGTCCCCAATGTCTCTAAACTGGGATGATAATGGAGATGCACATTGGAGAAGCTATTGTCTTCTGTAAGCACATCCCAGCAATTTTACTTTTTCCAATATACCATTTGTCTCTCTTTTCCATCTTGAACTCGAAGCCTGACAAGACTGTCGACACGCTGAAGTTGTCATTCCTGATTTCTGATAGGCTTAAACTCCTTGACACACAGGGAAGCTGTCTGTAGATGAATTGATACATGTATGATGCAGATGTGTGTATCCTGTGAAGAAAGAGGGAAGGAAACGTACGGTATATGTGCAGGTGTCGGTGTTGATGAGGTACAAAGTCGTTGTTTCACGCGTAGAGAGTTGTCTGGCTAATCATGTTATCAAAGATGTTGCTGAGAGGACCTAGGTGATGTGGGGAATAATTTCACTTTATGACGTTTTAGTCGTTTTCTTTCAACATCTGTTGCTCGTTTCCCCTCCCAAGCTTTCATGCACAGGTGCAGACAACCAGGCTCTCTTGCAAACATGCAAAGTAAAGAACGCGTGTTAATTATGTGTCTTAATTAACTACATGTCTCTAATTTGGATCCTCACAACCTGCATAAGGTGTTAAAGTTCCTTGGCACTTGACGTGTCTACATAGCACACTGTGTCATTGATGTCACATGAAAAGGCTTTCAAAATGTTAACACCTCCACTGTAATTATGTTGGTTTTTCTCTCTCATCAGAATGCAGTGTTCTGTGTGTAACCCCTTGACTGCCAGATTAAAAGATTTGAATGAATTACATTAAAAACTTGTCAAATGGTAAAGAGAAATGTTTTAGCGCATTGAGCTTTAAGGTAATGCGCTATATAAGTTTCCTAAATAAATAGATAAAATAAAATAAATAATCAATCTGGGGAAATGGTCTGGGGATTTAACCCTACTGACTGTTCAAAAGCAACAACAAAACCAACTATATTCCAGAGCTATTGCCCTTCATCTGATGACGTCATCAGTGACGTCATCAAGCCCATACCTGATACGCTATATGGCAGTCCATGGGGTTTTAAAGCTGAATGCTGAATTAGCATTTTACAAGTTGTTACAACAAAGTTTTATAAATGTTTTACGTAACTAATTCCCCTATCTCCCTCGCTCCTTTGACTCCTTTGAATGCGAATACCAATACGAATGTTAATGGGGGTTAGCTGGATAAGTATAAGCTTTTTGTACGCTATGGCCTCGAACAATTGAACAAAAAAGAGGGGAGGGGGCAAATAACAAGAAAGGGGAATGGAGAAGAGAGAGGGGGAGAGAGAGAGAGAGAGAGAGAGAGAGAGAGAGAGAGAGAGAGAGAGAGAGAGAGAGAGAGAGAGAGAGAGAGAGAGAGAGAGAGAGAGAGAGAGAGAGAGAGAGAGAGAGAGAGAGAGAGAGAGAGAGAGAGAGAGAGAGAGACAGAGAGACAGAGAGACAGAGAGACACAGAGAGACACAGAGAGAGAGAGACAGACAAAGATAGAAAGAGAGAGAGAGAGAGAGAGAGAGACAGAGAGAGAAAGACAGAGAGGAGACAGAGAGAGGGACAGAGAGAGAGAGAAAGAGAGAGAGAGAGAGAGAGAGAGAGAGAGAGAGAGAGACAGAGATGCCTTTGATTCAGAGAGAGAGAGACAGAGAGAGAGAGACAGAGAGACAGTGGTTTCCTTGGATGCCTTTGATTCTTCCTTCCTTTCTTACATACATCATGTGGTTTCCTTGGATGCCTTTGATTCTTCCTTCCTTTCTTACATACATCATGTGGTTTCCTTGGATGCCTTTGATTCTTCCTTCCTTTCTTACATACATCATGTGGTTTCCTTGGATGCCTTTGATTCTTCCTTCCTTTCTTACATACATCATGTGGTTTCCTTGGATGCCTTTGATTCTTCCTTCCTTTCTTACATACATCATGTGGTTTCCTTGGATGCCTTTGATTCTTCCTTCCTTTCTTACATACATCATGTGGTTTCCTTGGATGCCTTTGATTCTTCCTTCCTTTCTTACATACATTACATGTGGTTTCCTTGGATGCCTTTGATTCTTCCTTCCTTTCTTACATACATCATGTGGCTTCCTTGGATGCCTTTGATTCTTCCTTCCTTTCTTACATACATCATGTGGTTTCCTTGGATGCCTTTGATTCTTCCTTCCTTTCTTACATACATCATGTGGTTTCCTTGGATGCCTTTGATTCTTCCTTCCTTTCTTACATACATCATGTGGTTTCCTTGGATGCCTTTGATTCTTCCTTCCTTTCTTACATACATCATGTGGTTTCCTTGGATGCCTTTGATTCTTCCTTCCTTTCTTACATACATCATGTGGTTTCCTTGGATGCCTTTGATTCTTCCTTCCTTTCTTACATACATCATGTGGTTTCCTTGGATGCCTTTGATTCTTCCTTCCTTTCTTACATACATCATGTGGTTTCATGTGGTTTCCTTGGATGCCTTTGATTCTTCCTTCCTTTCTTACATACATCATGTGGTTTCCTTGGATGCCTTTGATTCTTCCTTCCTTTCTTACATACATCATGTGGTTTCCTTGGATGCCTTTGATTCTTCCTTCCTTTATTACATACATCATGTGGTTTCCTTGGATGCCTTTGATTCTTCCTTCCTTTCTTACATACATCATGTGGTTTCCTTGGATGCCTTTGATTCTTCCTTCCTTTCTTACATACATCATGTGGTTTCCTTGGATGCCTTTGATTCTTCCTTCCTTTCTTACATACATCATGTGGTTTCCTTGGATGCCTTTGATTCTTCCTTCCTTTCTTACATACATCATGTGGTTTCCTTGGATGCCTTTGATTCTTCCTTCCTTTCTTACATACATCATGTGGTTTCCTTGGATGCCTTTGATTTTGATTCTTCCTTCCTTTCTTACATACATCATGTGGTTTCCTTGGATGCCTTTGATTCTTCCTTCCTTCCTTTCTTACATACATCATGTGGTTTCCTTGGATGCCTTTGATTCTTCCTTCCTTTCTTACATACATCATGTGGTTTCCTTGGATGCCTTTGATTCTTCCTTCCTTTCTTACATACATCATGTGGTTTCCTTGGATGCCTTTGATTCTTCCTTCCTTTCTTACATACATCATGTGGTTTCCTTGGATGCCTTTGATTCTTCCTTCCTTTCTTACATACATCATGTGGTTTCCTTGGATGCCTTTGATTCTTCCTTCCTTTCTTACATACATCATGTGGTTTCCTTGGATGCCTTTGATTCTTCCTTCCTTTCTTACATACATCATGTGGTTTCCTTGGATGCCTTTGATTCTTCCTTCCTTTCTTACATACATCATGTGGTTTCCTTGGATGCCTTTGATTCTTCCTTCCTTTCTTACATACATCATGTGGTTTCCTTGGATGCCTTTGATTCATCATTCCTTGGATGCCTTTGATTCTTTGTGGTTTCCTTGGATGCCTTTGATTCTTCCTTCCTTTCTTACATACATCATGTGGTTTCCTTGGATGCCTTTGATTCTTCCTTCCTTTCTTACATACATCATGTGGTTTCCTTGGATGCCTTTGATTCTTCCTTCCTTTCTTACATACATCATGTGGTTTCCTTGGATGCCTTTGATTCTTCCTTCCTTTCTTACATACATCATGTGGTTTCCTTGGATGCCTTTGATTCTTCCTTCCTTTCTTACATACATCATGTGGTTTCCTTGGATGCCTTTGATTCTTCCTTCCTTTCTTACATACATCATGTGGTTTCCTTGGATGCCTTTGATTCTTCCTTCCTTTCTTACATACATCATGTGGTTTCCTTGGATGCCTTTGATTCTTCCTTCCTTTCTTACATACATCATGTGGTTTCCTTGGATGCCTTTGATTCTTCCTTCCTTTATTTTATATACATCATGTGGTTTCCTTGGATGCCTTTGATTCTTCCTTCCTTTCTTACATACATCATGTGGCTTCCTTGGATGCCTTTGATTCTTCCTTCCTTTCTTACATACATCATGTGGTTTCCTTGGATGCCTTTGATTCTTCCTTCCTTTCTTACATACATCATGTGGTTTCCTTGGATGCCTTTGATTCTTCCTTCCTTTCTTACATACATCATGTGGTTTCCTTGGATGCCTTTGATTCTTCCTTCCTTTCTTACATACATCATGTGGTTTCCTTGGATGCCTTTGATTCTTCCTTCCTTTCTTACATACATCATGTGGTTTCCTTGGATGCCTTTGATTCTTCCTTCCTTTCTTACATACATCATGTGGTTTCCTTGGATGCCTTTGATTCTTCCTTCCTTTATTACATACATCATGTGGCTTCCTTGGATGCCTTTGATTCTTCCTTCCTTTCTTACATACATCATGTGGTTTCCTTGGATGCCTTTGATTCTTCCTTCCTTTATTTTATATACATCATGTGGCTTCCTTGGATGCCTTTGATTCTTCCTTCCTTTCTTACATACATCATGTGGTTTCCTTGGATGCCTTTGATTCTTCCTTCCTTTATTACATACATCATGTGGCTTCCTTGGATGCCTTTGATTCTTCCTTCCTTTCTTACATACATCATGTGGTTTCCTTGGATGCCTTTGATTCTTCCTTCCTTTCTTACATACATCATGTGGTTTCCTTGGATGCCTTTGATTCTTCCTTCCTTTCTTACATACATCATGTGGTTTCCTTGGATGCCTTTGATTCTTCCTTCCTTTATTACATACATCATGTGGCTTCCTTGGATGCCTTTGATTCTTCCTTCCTTTCTTACATACATCATGTGGTTTCCTTGGATGCCTTTGATTCTTCCTTCCTTTCTTACATACATCATGTGGTTTCCTTGGATGCCTTTGATTCTTCCTTCCTTTATTTTATATACATCATGTGGTTTCCTTGGATGCCTTTGATTCTTCCTTCCTTTCTTACATACATGATGTGGTTTCCTTGGAAGCCTTTGATTCTTCCTTCCTTTCTTACATACATCATGTGGTTTCCTTGGATGCGTTTGATTCTTTTTCTTCCTTTCTTTTGTTCAGGATGAAAGGTTTATGACCATCAGTATTTATTATGCACAGACGTTTTGTCTTGTTGTCTTGAGCCAGAATCTCTGTTAATGTGGATAATTATGTAGGCTTTGTTTGTGTGTGTCTTGTCTTTTCCATTTGTTTTCCCATATAAGGTTTTCTTTGTGTGTGTGGGTGTGTGTGTGGGGTAGTAAGTCTTAATTCTGGACCATTGTCCATAAATAAATCATCTCTCTCTCTCTCTCTCTCTCTCTCTCTCTCTCTCTCTCTCTCTCTCTCTCTCTCTCTCTCTCTCTCTCTCTCTCTCTCTCTCTCTCTCTCTCTCTCTCTCTCTCTCTCTCTCTCTCTCTCTCTCTCTCTCTCGCTCGCTCGCTCGCTCTCTCTCTCTCTCTCTCTCTCTCTCTCTCTCTCTCTCTCTCTCTCTCTCTCTCTCTCTCTCTCTCTCTCTCTCTCTCTCTCTCTCTCTCTCTCTCTCTCTCTCTCTCTCTCTCTCTCTCTCTCTCGTGTTTACTGTTTTCATATCTGTTGGAATCTGTCCTTGGGGGTTGTTTACGCCGCAAAACTAAATCGTCCTGAGTTGATTTGGACTTAGACACATTCTTGGTTGTACTGTGAAGATAATTCCGGATGTGTGTGCGTGTGTGCTTATGCGTGTGTGTGTGTGTGTGTGTGTGTGTGTGTGTGTGTGTGTGTGTGTGTGTGTGTGTGTGTGTGTGTGTGTGTGTGTGTGTGTGTGTGTGTGTGTGTGTGTGCTTATGCGTGTATGTGTGTGTGCGTGCGTGCGTGCAATGTGTTTGTGCTGTCGACCGGGAAAAGACAGACGCAAAGACACAATGTGTGAATGCCATCCTTTTATATCTATGCATAGATTGGACAGAGACAGAGACAGAGATTTTAGATACAGACTGGCAGATGGAGAGACAGACATGCAGAACGAGACAGCAGCAGACAGACGGGCCGATTACATAACACGCTAGTGAAGAAACACGTAATCCTACAATTACTTACACGCTTCATCCAACATTTGCCAGCTGCATGCCAGTAGGGGAAGACGGGGTAAAAAGCGCATGGGCGGGTAAGAAGCCCACCCCAATTATCTCATGAAATAAAGAAAATGTCAGTCAAATTTGCCCATGAGACGAATGCTAGACATTAACGCTCGTCTCATGGGCAAAATGAGACTGAAATTTGCTTCATTTCATGAGATAATTGGGGTGGGCTTCTTACCCGCCCATGCGCTTTTTACCCCGTCTTCCCCTACAACACATTCCAATAACATGACTCGTACCTTTACCACAACGAAATATACAGAACTTAGCATAATAAGATCAATGCTAATCGTAAATTAAATGAATAAAATAATTGAGGTGGGGGGGGGGGGGGGGGGGGGAATATAAAGAATTTGGAAAGGGGAGAGGGGGGTTAAGATTATCAATTCGGGCAAATAAACAACCTGAATGAAAACGACGTATGGAGAAGACAGAATATGAGAGAGAGAGAGAGAGAGAGAGAGAGAGAGAGAGAGAGAGAGAGAGAGAGAGAGAGAGAGAGAGAGAGAGAGAGAGAGAGAGAGAGAGAGAGAGAGAGAGAGAGAGAGAACGAACGAACGAACGAACGAACGAACGAATCTTTTTTTATTGATGGTTAAGAATAAGCATAGCTTCTTTACATCTTGCCATCAAAAAAGAGAAAATGCAACAACAAATAATTCATGAATAAACAACATTAGCTAGTAAATCATAATGTAGACCAAAAACGCAAGAAAAAGTACACGAAAATACCAAGAAAACACACGCGCGCACACACGCGCGCGCGCACACACACGCTCACACACGCACGCACGCAAAAACCGACACAGACACACACACAGACACAGTAACAAACGTCTACGCTAACATCAAGATAAATAACCATACATATCAAGTCACATCATAATAATTAAAAATCGATGACACATGAAAACATATGAAATGAGAACATCGAATTGGCGCTAGTGACAAATTATGGATGATGAGGACTAGAATAAATATTTATTACTTTGAATTAACAAACTCTGTCATCAACAGCTTATGGTAGTTATGTTTAAAACTGCTCAAACTACCTTTGATTGATGAAGTAGCGAGGATCGTGTTCCACAAAGCACCACCAGAATAGGTTAGGCTTGACTTGAAAAGGTCAATGCGCGGCAAAGGTAACATGAGTTTGTGTGTATGGCGTTGATCATTAGTTATAAATTTATTTGTGAGTGATGGTGGAGCACAACCAGATAATATTTTGAACATAAAAACAGCCTTGTTGAATGTAAGTTTCAAATGGAAAGGCAAGATGTCTAATGTCACATAATCCGAAATGGTTAATGTTGACGATTTAGCTAAGACTAATTTCAGAGCACGTCTATAAAGACTTGACAGTGGCTTTAGAATATTTTCACTTGCACCATCCCAGATAGTTGATGCATAATTTATATGGGATTCAATAAAGGAATGAAAAAATATTTTACGAGAATGTAAGTCTAAAAAGTGTTTAATTTTGGATAACTGAAATATTTTTTGGGAGACACATTTGCAAACATTTGACACATGTTCAGACCAGGAGAGGTTTTCGTCAACAACTACACCAAGAACTTTGTGGAAAGAAACTTGATTAATAGTGTTACCGTTTATAAGAAGAGGAGGGACATTAAGATGAAGATTTTGTCGTTTCTGTCTACTTGTTATAACCATAAATCTAGTCTTTAATGGATGGAGACTCATGTGATTTAATTCAGACCAGTTAAGTAATTCATCAATGCTCTTTTGTAATATAGACAATACAGTTCTGTAATCAGAATGACTTGAATGCAGTGTAGTATCATCTGCGAATAATTCGCACAGAGAACTGAGAACTAGAGGCAAATCATTAATGTATATAGTGAATAATAAGGGTCCAAGAACTGAACCTTGAGGTATACCATACTTGGTTGTTAGAGTGGTAGACATAGCGCCATTAATTGCAACAATCTGCTTCCTATCAGTTAAAAACGACGAAAGAAGCTCTATTATGTTAGTAGATATACCATATATTTTAAGCTTTTTTAGAAGTAGGGAATGATCAATGACGTCAAATGCTTTCGCAAAATCAACTATAAGGACACCAGTTAATTCATTGTTATTAATATTGGATAGCCACTTATCTACTAGGCTAGTGAGTGCTGTGTGGCAAGAATGTTTAGCTCTAAACCCAGACTGGCAAGGATGGAGTAGATCGAAATGATCAAAATGATTGATAATATGTTTTTTAATATGAGTTTCAAAAGGTTTAGATAGGGCAGAAATGATAGATATAGGCCTGTAATTGGACGGGTCTGAGCGATCGCCAGATTTATATATAGGAGTGACTTTAGCCACTTTGAAAGCTTTAGGGAATTGATTTTTTGAAATAAACAAATTGTAGACATAAGTTAGTGATTCGGTAATAACTGGAGCAGAGTGTTTTAAAATTTTACTATCAATATCATCAAGTCCTCTAGTATTAGTTGGTTTTAGGTGGATTAGTGCATTATAAACCTCATAAGTGGCCAGAGGGGGTATACTAAGTTCAGATAAAATTTCTTTTTTAGAACAAAAATCGTGTAAGTATTTAAGATCGTTTTCTGAGGATTTGTCTGAACTAATAATGGAACTAGCTATTTCTGAGAAATGTGCATTTAACGTATCAGGAGATAGATCCTTTATTACATGATGTTTTACATTCGCATGCTTATTAGTTAACTGGTTTATGGCTGTCCATATGGATTTGCTGTCAGATTTTGAAGAAACTAATTGCTGAAAATATTCCTTTTTTGATGCCCTTTTTAAGGTGGTAACAAAATTCCTTTGTTTACGGGCATCTTCTAAGTCGCCATTAGCAAAAAGCGACTCTCTCAAATCAATCGCATCTTGAACATTTTTGGTTAACCAGGGTTGTTTGGGAGTATCTTTAGCACGTTTAATTTTGAAAGGTGCATGCTTGTTGTAAACATTTAAAAAGGTATGATAGAAGATTTCAAAGGCTTCATCAGGATTTGTAAATTGGTAAACCAATGACAGGGGTGCATTAGTTAGATCAAATAAGAAGTGGTCCAGGTTAAAGTGAGTACAATTTCTGTATCTGACAAACGTGTGCATATTTTTAGGAACTTTAACACCCTTTTTTAACCATGTAAAACAAATGGGAAAGTGGTCACTACAGTACAGAGTTGGTGAGCAAATTTCCACTAGATTAGTAGGTTGGGTTGTATAGATATGGTCAATCAAAGTCTGAGAGGTTGCAGATATTCTTGTCGGTTTATCAATAACCTGGGTAAGAAGCATTGATTCAAAACAGCGGGACCATGTTTCATTACGTTTTAACAGGTCAATATTAAAGTCACCAAGCAAAGATATTTCATTGGAGACTAACAAGATTTCATCCATTAGGAGTGTAAAGTTGCTAACCCAGTTTACAAGTTCTGCAGGGTTTCTGTAAATGAAACCTAATGCAAGACCAGAAGATTTTTTAAAATGCACTTTGATAAACATACATTCTATGTTATGGTTAGTAGATAGTGTTATGCGATTGAAGTTAATACATTCATGGATATATAGTATTAAACCCGTTTCTTTTGGTCGACTGGGATCAAGACGGATGAATTTGTAACCAGGGATTGTAATTTCAGAATCACAAATCTTATCACTTAAGCGTGACTCTGCAAAACAAAATATATGAAAGTATTTGCCTGAATTGAACATAATCTGTGAGACCTCGTCACGTTTGCTATACAAATGATTAATATTTAAAAATCCAACTCTTAGCCCATCTTTGGTGGGCCAAGAGTCTTGAGTAACAAGCATGATAACCAAAGTATGTATGCTTGCCAAACGGAATAACAACGAACTTGCATACAAAGATACAAAAAAGACAAAATAAATACTACACTAAACTTATAGAGTTACGAGAAAGAAATGTGTCAAAATGTGTAGAATAAAATGTAGACCCTGTGACAAACCAACTCTCACCGTGAAGGTTATGAATAGATTCACTGAAACATACACAATATACACAAAACACTAAAGTTTAACAACCAATTAGCGTGCATGAAAACTATTAACAACAATCACTCAATATCCTCGTAGGAAAAATATGATATGTAATGCCCGTTGTCCGAAAACTCATACAATGCAAATGAGTAGGCCTACACACGTATTGTGTAAGTTATACAATCTCAAACAAAGGACTATATCTCAACGCTAGATGACTCAATGAGTCAACGTATAACCTGAGTCAACTGTACAGCAGTGCAGTCATAATACCCCAAGTCCGATTATTACCATGACCTGTAAGACACACACACAGAGAGAGAGAGAGAGAGAGAGAGAGAGAGAGAGAGAGAGAGAGAGAGAGAGAGAGAGAGAGAGAGAGAGAGAGAGAGAGAGAGAGAGAGAGAGAGAGAGAGAGAGAGACAGAGAGAGAGAGAGAGAGAGAGAGAGAGAGAGAGAGAGAGAGAGAGAGAGAGAGAGAGAGAGAGAGAGAGAGAGAGAGAGAGAGAGAGACAGAGACAGAGACAGAGACAGAGAGAGAGAGACACACACAGAGAGAGAGAGACACACACAGAGAGAGGAGACAAAGAGGGAGAGACACACAGAGAGAGAGAGAGAGAGAGAGAGAGAGAGAGAGAGAGAGAGAGAGAGAGAGAGAGAGAGAGAGAGAGAGAGATGAAGACGGAGAGAGACAGACATATTGTGAGACAGACAAAAAGATGTACATGGACAGAGGAGAGAGAAAGAGGGAAGTGGAAAGACAGACAGACAGACAGACAGACAAATAGAGTGCTAACGTCTTCAGTTCTACGCATTGCACTTGAAGGCGCACGATTCCCTGAACCTGCCGAACAGTTTAGCATCACGGTGACAACAACGTTGCCTATGCCATTTTACGGCCTCCGTCGCAATAGTAACAAGACGGCTAGCACATAGACACACTCCCTGTAGCCTACAGAGACACACACTGACCCTGCTCGTGCTGTGGGTTACAGATTGGTTTTGGTTTCCTAACAGAACTGGTGTACACAAATAGTATCTTATCTTCTTGATGAATAATCCAATCTTCATTTTTTTTCATAATTATGTGGCGTTGAAACGTTTTATTACATGGCCTGTATTATATGCGTTCAGTACATACAACGCTATTGTATTACACAGATGGTATTTATATGAACGTAATACATACATCGATCATTATAGCAACATCCTGTATTAAGGTTCTGATTTCTCTTACATATAAAGACATGTCAACCTTCAAATCACTGGACTTTTAAAGTCTTTTGGACAACGCAGTTTCAGTTTGTGCGCCCCCACTGTCTGGAACTCCTTGCCTGTTCACCTCCGTCACAATTCAGCACTTCCAGCTTTCAAAACCCACATGAAAACTCACTTGTTTCAAAGAGCTTTCTCTCTGTAAATTTTCACATTAATTAGATGATGATCGAATGAATGTGTATGTTAGCCTAATGGCATGTGAATCGGTGAATGTGAGCGCCTTGAGCTTAATTCTAAAGAAATGCGCTATATATGATTAAGCGCATTCAGCTTTAAGGTAATGCGCTATATAAGTTTCCTAAATAAATAAATATAAATACTATGTATTAACTATTTTTATTTTATTATTACTTTTTTGGTCGGGTAAAAATAAATAAATAAATACATTATTATATAAATAAATATAAATATATAAATAAGAAACACAATTCCCTTTGACACAACAAAGAACAGTCCTTCGTGATGTCACCACTATTCAGTTCAGCAGCATGCATTGTTTGGGGCATACGGTGTTTTTACGCACATGCTTTTTCCTTTCAAGATCCCCAGACAAACAGACAAGGACCCCATTGGCTCATGTTCCAGTCGTAAAGTGCTACAGTTTTAACCCCAAAAAAATGTCAGTGCCCAAAATGGTCGTGGCTGATCGATCATGATCGTGCAACGGATGGTGACACTTCAGTGAATCTTACAGTCATGATGTTGTACATGCCCAAGAGTGCGCGTCCACGCATGCATAAACATACACGCGCACTCGCACACACACACATAAACACAAACACACAAACACCCATACACCAGCACACGCAAACACACACGCGCGTACGCACACACGAAAGCGCATACACGCATGCGCGCACGCACACGCACACACACACACACACCGACACACGCATACACACACACACCGACACACGCACACAGAGACACACACACAATCGCGCGCGCACGCACACACACACAGAGACAGACAGACAGGCAGACAGACAGAGACACAGACTCACAAACAGACAGACTCACAAACACACGAACAGGGACGCACAGAAACTTTCAATCATTGTGAATTGCGATTGAAGATGTACTAGTCAAAGAACATGCGTTGCCTAACAATTACAAAACGAACCTGAAGAATTTTAGGAGGGAGGAGTGTTAGTATATCGGTGGTATGTCGGGTTCATACCTCTGGCTTTAATGAGAGAATAATTGTATATGAAAGGGGGGGGGGGGGTCCGGAGTTAGGGAGGGGAAGGGGAGGGGTCGAGTGCCTCGTTCTTGAAGCTTTGATGGGCAAAAATAACAACAGGGTGTTGGGGGGGGGGGGGATGTCTGACTTGATTTATATGGTGGACAGCAACAGTTGTCGGGTGCACTCTAATTGCCCCTCGCTTTAGTTTATGACGATGCTCTACTGAACTAGGTAGAAGACACAACAAGAAAAGAAAATGACAAAAGGGTGGGGGGGAGATAGAGAGAGAGAGAGAGAGAGAGAGAGAGAGAGAGAGAGAGAGAGAGAGAGAGAGAGAGAGAGAGAGAGAGAGAAGTCTGAAGTCTGAAGTCTGAAATGATTTAATTTGTTAGGCCACAGGCCCATACAAATGGAGTTCACGTTGACAAAATTATGACACATGTAATAACAAGACATTACTGAAGTGCTTGCAGAGCATTTTGCCTGACTATATATGCCTTATACACATATTTACAAACTCGAAGAACTATATTTTCATTTTCATTCGACAATAATAATGTCATCTTGTTCAATGAAGGACATCGGAAGTATTTACGAGGTATCAACTGAGCACGCAAAGAAGCGTATTTTGGACATACTAAAAGGAAATGAAGTTCTGTTTCATCACAATCAGAACAAAATGGACAAAGAGTATTTACATTATTAGAAGCACGAGTAAAGTTCAGAAAACGTGAACGCAAAGATAACATGCCAAGTCTGAACCTACTAAATATTTTGCGTACGTTAATACATCTCACCACTCTAAAATAAGGACGTAATGACAATGATTGGCCATATGTTGCATAAATATTATAGAATGTATGTGATTCAAGTTCAGAGTGCCAATCTTGTCTACAACAGTCAATCAAACGTTGCTTTAACTCACAAATAAACATATTCACATTCCCTACACACTGAGCTTCCCACACAAACCCGAAACCAAACATATAAAGCATATTTCTAACCCTGCCTACCCAAGTGGAATAATTTTGTCTTTCCAAACAAAGAAGCATTAAATACGCTTTTTTTAGGAAATCTACATTCCTCCATGTTTACGACCCGCAACCAAAATTGTACACATTTAATAAATACATTGACTTTCAGGGGATATCTTCCCAGTTCCCCATATACTAAATGCCTTGGCGTTCTCTGACTTACACACATAAAACGTTTCATGGCTGACAAATGAACTCTCTCAATAGTAGCTAGATCACCCATAATACCCCATATCTCCGCCCCATACATTAAAATCGGCTGAATTTGAGAGTAGAATAACTTAAAAAATACATCAGGTGAATACTCTCTAATAGACCAAAGTGTTCTTGTTATTGCAAAGATCCCCTTTCTTGCCCTATCTGATAAATCACGTTGTGTAGCTTGAAATGACAGCCTTGTTGTGAGAATAATGCCAAGATATTTATACATATTAACTATAGCTAAGAGAGAGAGAGAGAGAGAGAGAGAGAGAGAGAGAGAGAGAGAGAGAGAGAGAGAGAGAGAGAGAGAGAGAGAGAGAGAGAGAGAGAGAGAGAGAGAGAGAGAGAGATACACTTGGCACTTGACACTTTAAAACTTTATTACGCAAGGATTGAGATTTTAGGCCAGGCCTATTCTTACAATCTGTCCTTGAGACAGAAACAAGACTAATACAAAACGATAAGGCAAACAGATAAGTATATGAACATGCATGATAATACAAGACATCAAAGGAAACAAAATTAGAGCAAAATAATATAAACAAATACTAACAAGTAGAGGGGGGGGGGAGGAAGAAAGAAAGAGAGAGAGAGAGAGAGAGAGAGAGAGAGAGAGAGAGAGAGAGAGAGAGAGAGAGAGAGAGAGAGAGAGAGAGAGAGAGAGAGAGAGAGAGAGAGAGAGAGAGAGAGAGAGCATTAGAGTAAAGCAAAAAGGCAAACACATATTGGCAAACATAATGATGAAGGCATCAACATTGAAGTTTTATGGAGAAAAACTCTGACAAGACGTTCCATAATTGGGAAGATGATTAATCATAATAATTATAAAGTGATTATTACAAAATAGACAAATCAGTACACAGATGGACACATCAAAGGAAAGGTTAAAACTTTAAATAAAACAGAATAAAATAAACACAAGAATTCAAACAAATAACAATAGGACTATAGTGCTGCAATAAGACAGCTCATTAGAAATGTCATCATTATTTTATGCCTATACTAAAATCGATGGCACAAGATTAATAGTATAGCTATAGTATAGTAACTTACTGTGATGGCGTATCGTCCTCAAAAAGAAATGTCCATACATGTAGCTTAAAAGTCTGTAATGATTGGCAGGCTTTGATAGACATGGGAAGGAGAGAGAGAGAGAGAGAGAGAGAGAGAGAGAGAGAGAGAGAGAGAGAGAGAGAGAGAGAGAGAGAGAGAGAGAGAGAGAGAGAGAGAGAGAGAGAGAGAGAGAGAGAGAGAGAGAGAGAGAGAGAGAGAGAGAGAGAGAGAGAGAGGAGAGGAGAGAGAGAGAGAGAGAGAGAGAGAGAGAGAGAGAGAGAGAGAGAGAGAGAGAGAGAGAGAGAGAGAGAGAGAGAGAGAGAGAGAGAGAGAGAGAGAGAGAGAGAGAGAGAGAGAGAGAGAGAGAGAGAGAGAGAGAGAGAGAGAGAGAGAGAGAGAGAGAGAGAGAGAGAGAGAGAGAGAGAGAGAGAGAGAGAGAGAGAGAGAGAGAGAGAGAGAGAGAGAGAGAGAGAGAGAGAGAGAGAGAGAGAGAGAGAGAGAGAGAGAGAGAGAGAGAGAGAGAGAGAGAGAGAGAGAGAGAGAGAGAGCTAAGTTAGAACAGAAGCAAAAAAAAGAGGAACACTAGCCATAATGATCAAAGAAACAAACAATGAATGAATAAAGAATCAAACAAAATACACACGGGAACAGGGACAAATAGAGACACGAGGACACCAAGCGACGGGTACCCACATATAGCAAAGAGGGCATATGGAGACGGGGACACACAGTCGGGGACACACACGGACGGAATTGGTGACACATAGGGGACACATGGAGATGGGGACCCATATAGCAAAGAGGGCTTATGGAGACGGGGACACACACCGACGAAATTGGTGACACATAGGGACACAAAGAGATGGGGGCACATCATTATATAGCGTACCTATCTGTAATGGCTCTATAGAAGCCATGTTGGTTGTGCGCTAAGTGAAAATGCATCAACCGTGACGCTTTATGCATGACGCATAACGCTGATGTAAGATAACATCCAACCTGTGCAACGGGTTTTTAATACGGGCTCGAATACATCCGGGACACTAAGATAGACCTTGTTTATGAGAGAGAGAGAGAGAGAGAGAGAGAGAGAGAGAGAGAGAGAGAGAGAGAGAGAGAGAGAGAGAGAGAGAGAGAGAGCGACTGAACAGTTTTATTTTGTCTGGCTATGACCATAGCACACACACAGTCTAGTGCGCACACAAAAATAATCAATTCAACTAAAATGCACAAATGATATGTATCTACTACTAGTAAGAGAGAGAGAGAGAGGGGGGGGGGGGGGGGAGAGATACACACACACAGAGTGCATAGCGGATAAGGTAACATTGACTTGTGGCAAAACAGAAATATGAGAGACAGAGACAGAGACTGACAGGCGGGCAGACAGACAGACAGACAGACACACAGAGACAGACAAAAATGTAGAGAAAGAGAGAGAAAGACAGAGGGTGGGGGGCTAATCCTACCTTCCTTTGATGTGAGGTCACTATGACCTTACATTATGGCGACGCTCCGTTCGCCTAATAGAGAGGGAGATTGAATGGAAGCAATTACAATAGAGAGGGAGATTGAATGGAAGCAATTACAATAGAGAGGGAGATTGAATGGAAGCAATTACAATAGAGAGGGAGATTGAATGGAAGCAATTACAATAGAGAGGGAGATTGAATGTAAGCAATTACAATAGAGAGGGAGATTGAATGGAAGCAATTACAATAGAGAGGGAGATTGAATGTAAGCAATTACAATAGAGAGGGAGATTGAATGGAAGCAATTACAATAGAGAGGGAGATTGAATGTAAGCAATTACAATAGAGAGGGAGATTGAATGGAAGCAATTACAATAGAGAGGGAGATTGAATGTAAGCAATTACAATAGAGAGGGAGATTGAATGTAAGCAATTACAATAGAGAGGGAGATTGAATGTAAGCAATTACAATAGAGAGGGAGATTGAATGGAAGCAATTACAATAGAGAGGGAGATTGAATGTAAGCAATTACAATAGAGAGGGAGATTGAATGGAAGCAATTACAATAGAGAGGGAGATTGAATGGAAGCAATTACAATAGAGAGGGAGATTGCAATTACAAATGTAAGCAATTACAATAGAGAGGGAGATTGAATGTAAGCAATTACAATAGAGAGGGAGATTGAATGTAAGCAATTACAATAGAGAGGGAGATTGAATGTAAGCAATTACAATAGAGAGGGAGATTGAATGGAAGCAATTACAATAGAGAGGGAGATTGAATGGAAGCAATTACAATAGAGAGGGAGATTGAATGGAAGCAATTACAATAGAGAGGGAGATTGAATGGAAGCAATTACAATAGAGAGGGAGATTGAATGTAAGCAATTACAATAGAGAGGGAGATTGAATGTAAGCAATTACAATAGAGAGGGAGATTGAATGTAAGCAATTACAATAGAGAGGGAGATTGAATGTAAGCAATTACAATAGAGAGGGAGATTGAATGTAAGCAATTACAATAGAGAGGGAGATTGAATGTAAGCAATTACAATAGAGAGGGAGATTGAATGGAAGCAATTACAATAGAGAGGGAGATTGAATGGAAGCAATTACAATAGAGAGGGAGATTGAATGGAAGCAATTACAATAGAGAGGGAGATTGAATGTAAGCAATTACAATAGAGAGGGAGATTGAATGGAAGCAATTACAATAGAGAGGGAGATTGAATGGAAGCAATTACAATAGAGAGGGAGATTGAATGTAAGCAATTACAATAGAGAGGGAGATTGAATGTAAGCAATTACAATAGAGAGGGAGATTGAATGTAAGCAATTACAATAGAGAGGGAGATTGAATGGAAGCAATTACAATAGAGAGGGAGATTGAATGTAAGCAATTACAATAGAGAGGGAGATTGAATGGAAGCAATTACAATAGAGAGGGAGATTGAATGGAAGCAATTACAATAGAGAGGGAGATTGAATGGAAGCAATTACAATAGAGAGGGAGATTGAATGAAGCAATTACAGTTTTCTTTCTTCTCCCTCCACTACACCCCCCCCCCCCCCTTCTTGCTTTCCGTCCCCCGTCATCTCTCTTTCCTTCCCTACTACTACTGCATGTACTAATCTCCCCGTGTCGACCTCATAAAAGGCGCTTTTCTGGTACACCCACGGGAGATCACGCTCATGGCTTCTTTGGTTACCTTTAGAAAAAATAGGGGTGGCCAGTTGCTAGAACTTGCAAACTGTGACGTTCAAAATATAACTGACATTTTTTTTTTAGAATGACGCACGGTGTTCTAAGTGCTGTATGTCTGCTCAAACGCACGAGTCGATAGGCTACGAGAGCTAATGGTAGAGTGACTTCCCCTGTTTGACCGATTGAATTAGGCAAGATTACTCCCACACACCATGGAATTACTCCCCTTAATTGTTTCCGAACAATTCCTGTTCCCTTTGTTGTGGTTCTGAAGCAGTCATCGTTCTACCCATTCTGACCAATGTTGAAATAGTGTTTGTAGGTCAACTCTTCTAGCGCCATGGGCGAATACATTCACCCAGTACATCACGCTTCACTCCCACCAAATGCAAAGACATTCACTGCCAAGCACCCTGCCGCGTGTTTGTCTATTTTCAGAGCTTATGTCAGTGCTTTTTTTCTGCTAAAGCAACGCACGCGCACTCGAATAAAATAGTTACCCCCCTCTTGTCGGTTGAGATGCAACGGACAACGAAGAACGTCAAGAAATACATGGCGCTACTTGAGTTGAAACACGAAACGGGAAGCGACTTTCCAAATGCGCAAGTGGCGCGCAATCCTATCAACTGAAATATCAAGCTCACCAGGCTTACATTTGTATGGCATGCCACTTTCTTCTTTCTACATCTGTTAATTTGAAGTCAGTATGTGTCTCTCGATAGTGATGAACAAAGATGCTGAGATGTCGTAACGAGAGAGATATAGGATGCCAGAAGGTACTATCATTCTTCTGTGGTAAAAGCCAGAAGGTATTATCATTCTTCTGTGGTAAAAGACAGAAGGTACTATCATTCTTCTGTGGTAAAAGCCAGAAGGTACTATCATTCTTCTGTGGTAAAAGCCAGAAGGTACTATCATTCTTCTGTGGTAAAAGCCAGAAGGTACTATCATTCTTCTGTGGTAAAAGCCAGAAGGTACTATCATTCTTCTGTGGTAAAAGCCAGAAGGTACTATCATTCTTCTGTGGTAAAAGCTAGAAGGTACTATCATTCTTCTGTGGTAAAAGCCAGAAGGTACTATCATTCTTCTGTGGTAAAAGCCAGAAGGTACTATCATTCTTCTGTGGTATCAAAGCCAGAAGGTACTATCATTCTTCTGTGGTAAAAGTCAGAAGGTACTATCATTCTTCTCTGGTAAAAGTCAGAAGGTACTATCATTCTTCTGTGGTAAAAGTCAGAAGGTACTATCATTCTTCTGTGGTAAAAGTCAGAAGGTACTATCATTCTTCTGTGGTAAAAGTCAGAAGGTACTATCATTCTTCTGTGGTAAAAGCCAGAAGGTACTATCATTCTTCTCTGGTAAAAGCCAGAAGGTACTATCATTCTTCTATGGTAAAAGTCAGAAGGTACTATCATTCTTCTGTGGTAAAAGTAGAAGGTACTATCATTCTTCTCATGGTAGGAAGGTACTATCATTCTTCTGTGGTAAAAGTCAGAAGGTACTATCATTCTTCTGTGGTAAAAGCCAGAAGGTACTATCATTCTTCTGTGGTAAAAGTCAGAAGGTACTATCATTCTTCTCTGGTGAAAGCCAGAAGGTACTATCATTCTTCTCTGGTAAAAGTCAGAAGGTACTATCATTCTTCTATGGTAAAAGGAAGGTACTATCATTCTTCTATGGTAAAAGCCAGAAGGTACTATCATTCTTCTCTGGTAAAAGCCAGAAGGTACTATCATTCTTCTGTGGGTACTAATTCTTCTGACCAGAAGGTACTATCATTCTTCTCTGGTAAAAGTCAGAAGGTACTATCATTCTTCTCTGGTAAAAGCCAGAAGGTACTATCATTCTTCTCTGGTAAAAGCCAGAAGGTACTATCATTCTTCTGTGGTAAAAGTCAGAAGGTACTATCATTCTTCTCTGGTGAAAGCCAGAAGGTACTATCATTCTTCTCTGGTGAAAGCCAGAAGGTACTATCATTCTTCTATGGTAAAAGCCAGAAGGTACTATCATTCTTCTATGGTAAAAGTCAGAAGGTACTATCATTCTTCTATGGTAAAAGTCAGAAGGTACTATCATTCTTCTATGGTGAAAGCCAGAAGGTACTATCATTCTTCTATGGTAAAAGTCAGAAGGTACTATCATTCTTCTATGGTAAAAGTCAGAAGGTACTATCATTCTTCTCTGGTAAAAGTCAGAAGGTACTATCATTCTTCTCTGGTAAAAGCCAGAAGGTACTATCATTCTTCTATGGTAAAAGTCAGAAGGTACTATCATTCTTCTATGAAAAAGGAAGGTACTATCATTCTTCTATGGTAAAAGTCAGAAGGTACTATCATTCTTCTCTGGTAAAAGCCAGAAGGTACTATCATTCTTCTATGGTAAAAGTCAGAAGGTACTATCATTCTTCTATGGTAAAAGCCAGAAGGTACTATCATTCTTCTATGGTGAAAGCCAGAAGGTACTATCATTCTTCTATGGTGAAAGTCAGAAGGTACTATCATTCTTCTCTGGTAAAAGTCAGAAGGTACTATCATTCTTCTATGGTAAAAGCCAGAAGGTACTATCATTCTTCTCTGGTAAAAGTCAGAAGGTACTATCATTCTTCTCTGGTAAAAGCCAGAAGGTACTATCATTCTTCTCTGGTAAAAGCCAGAAGGTACTATCATTCTTCTATGGTAAAAGCCAGAAGGTACTATCATTCTTCTATGGTAAAAGCCAGAAGGTACTATCATTCTTCTCTGGTGAAAGCCAGAAGGTACTATCATTCTTCTCTGGTGAAAGCCAGAAGGTACTATCATTCTTCTATGGTAAAAGTCAGAAGGTACTATCATTCTTCTCAGGTAAAAGCCAGAAGGTACTATCATTCTTCTACTGGTAAAAGTCAGAAGGTACTATCATTCTTCTCTGGTGAAAGACAGAAGGTACTATCATTCTTCTGTGGTGAAAGTCAGAAGGTACTATCATTCTTCTATGGTGAAAGTCAGAAGGTACTATCATTCTTCTATGGTAAAAGTCAGAAGGTACTATCATTCTTCTATGGTAAAAGTCAGAAGGTACTATCATTCTTCTATGGTAAAAGCCAGAAGGTACTATCATTCTTCTCTGGTGAAAGTCAGAAGGTACTATCATTCTTCTCTGGTGAAAGACAGAAGGTACTATCATTCTTCTCTGGTGAAAGACAGAAGGTACTATCATTCTTCTCTGGTGAAAGTCAGAAGGTACTATCATTCTTCTGTGGTAAAAGTCAGAAGGTACTATCATTCTTCTCTGGTGAAAGCCAGAAGGTACTATCATTCTTCTCTGGTGGTAAAAGCCAGAAGGTACTATCATTCTTCTATGGTAAAAGTCAGAAGGTACTATCATTCTTCTCTGGTGAAAGACAGAAGGTACTATCATTCTTCTATGGTGAAAGCCAGAAGGTACTATCATTCTTCTATGGTAAAAGCCAGAAGGTACTATCATTCTTCTATGGTGAAAGTCAGAAGGTACTATCATTCTTCTATGGTGAAAGTCAGAAGGTACTATCATTCTTCTCTGGTAAAAGCCAGAAGGTACTATCATTCTTCTAATGGTGAAAGCCAGAAGGTACTATCATTCTTCTCTGGTAAAAGCCAGAAGGTACTATCATTCTTCTTTGGTAAAAGCCAGAAGGTACTATCATTCTTCTATGGTAAAAGCCAGAAGGTACTATCATTCTTCTCAGGTAAAAGCCAGAAGGTACTATCATTCTTCTCAGGTAAAAGCCAGAAGGTACTATCATTCTTCTCTGGTAAAAGCCAGAAGGTACTATCATTCTTCTCTGGTGAAAGCCAGAAGGTACTATCATTCTTCTCTGGTAAAAGCCAGAAGGTACTATCATTCTTCTCTGGTGAAAGCCAGAAGGTACTATCATTCTTCTCTGGTAAAAGCCAGAAGGTACTATCATTCTTCTCTGGTAAAAGCCAGAAGGTACTATCATTCTTCTCTGGTAAAAGCCAGAAGGTACTATCATTCTTCTCTGGTAAAAGCCAGAAGGTACTATCATTCTTCTCTGGTGAAAGCCAGAAGGTACTATCATTCTTCTCTGGTGAAAGCCAGAAGGTACTATCATTCTTCTCTGGTAAAAGCCAGAAGGTACTATCATTCTTCTCTGGTGAAAGCCAGAAGGTACTATCATTCTTCTCTGGTAAAAGCCAGAAGGTACTATCATTCTTCTCTGGTGAAAGCCAGAAGGTACTATCATTCTTCTCTGGTGAAAGCCAGAAGGTACTATCATTCTTCTCTGGTAAAAGCCAGAAGGTACTATCATTCTTCTCTGGTAAAAGCCAGAAGGTACTATCATTCTTCTCTGGTGAAAGCCAGAAGGTACTATCATTCTTCTCTGGTGAAAGCCAGAAGGTACTATCATTCTTCTCTGGTGAAAGCCAGAAGGTACTATCAGAAAGGTACTATCATTCTTCTCTGGTAAAAGCCAGAAGGTACTATCATTCTTCTCTGGTAAAAGCCAGAAGGTACTATCATTCTTCTCTGGTGCCAAAGGTACTATCATTCTTCTCAGAAAGGAAGGCTATCATTCTTCTGTGGTAAAAGCCAGAAGGTACTATCATTCTTCTCTGGTGAAAGCCAGAAGGGGCTATCATTCTTCTGTGGTAAAAGCCAGAAGGTACTATCATTCTTCTCTGGTGAAAGCCAGAAGGGGCTATCATTCTTCTATGGTAAAAGCCAGAAGGGGCTATCATTCTTCTATGGTAAAAGCCAGAAGGGGCTATCAATCTTATTTATTCAATTTATGATAGTGCCGTCTGTCTTCCACACGTGAAGAATGATCGTGCTTTCTGGCATGCCAATCAGAATGAATTCCAGTAGACACACCTGTGTCAATTAGTGGTTGCGTCAATACAATTTGATATAATGGTTAATTCTACAGTTGTGTAGTTGTATAATAGTTCGCGGAGGTCTTTTTGTTTATCAATAGGAACGCAAACAGTTTAACAGTAAACAAATATGTGTTCCGTGCATGTTTTGTCTGAAAACAAGTCAGTAGCGTTTTGGTTATTTCCAACTTCTGTTCTACTAACCAATGCAGACGATTAGAATGTAACAAAAGAGCAGAAGAAAGGCAATACAAGATCCGATACCTAGGTACTGTGCATACAGACACTGTTTGTAACATGTTTATGTTAAGGCAGTGGGGACGGAGGGGGGGGGGGGGGGGGGGTATTTATAACTTTAACTCTTTGACCATGTTCTTTCTTCTTGTTTCCTCTCTCTCTCTCTCTCTCTCTCTCTCTCTCTCTCTCTCTCTCTCTCTCTCTCTCTCTCTCTCTCTCTCTCTCTGTCTCTCTCTCTCTCTCTCTCTCTCTCTCTCTCTCTCTCTCTCTCTCTCTCTCTCTCTCTCTCTCTCTCTCTCTCTCTCTCTCTCTCTCTCTCTCTCTCTCTCTCTCTCTCTCTCTCTCTCTCTCTCTCTCTCTCTCTCTCTCTCTCTCTCTCTCTCTCTCTCTCTCTCTCTCTCTCTCTCTCTCTCTCTCTCTGTGTGTTTGTATTTTATGTTCGTATATGTACCAAGGACATATTGGAAGACTACTAGTTGCCTAAAATCTTTATCTTTGAAAAATAAAGTTCAAGTTCTCCTCTCTCTCTCTCTCTCTCTCTCTCTCTCTCTCTCTCTCTCTCTCTCTCTCTCTCTCTCTCTCTCTCTCTCTCTCTCTCTCTCTCTCTCTCTCTCTCTCTCTCTCTCTCTCTCTCTCTCTCTCTCTCTCTCTCTCTCTGTTTGTTTGTGCTAATGGCAAGTATGAAAATGGCTACTGTATGTCAATACTTTTACTGTTGTAAAATAAAGGTTCATTATTATTATCATTATCATCATTATCTCTCTCTCTCTCTCTCTCTCTCTCTCTCTCTCTCTCTCTCTTTCTCTCTCTCTCTCTCTCTCAAATTGCCACACATCACACACAAATGTGAGACACATAAGCACGCACAAACTCAAACTGTAACATAAGCAAAACACGAACGCTAAAGCAAGGTACATACATACATACATACATACATATACATACATTTAACCATACAATATTTGTAGTCTGTTATTAAAAGCTTTATGTCGGGAGGTTCAGCTAACGCTGTTGGCAGAATTCCAACGTAGACTTTTACAAACACTTGTCAAATTCCTTAGCAGGCAAATACAGCCTGTCTTTCTTTGCTTTCTTTCTTCCTTCCTTCTTTCTTTGCCTCCTGTCTTTGTTCTTTCTAGACATGGGTAGTCGTAAATTCTTGGCTGGGGTACGGCTTGTCTTTCTCGCGTCCACTGCCATTACCCGTTTCACACATAAGTTCTAGCCCTTTTATTGATGTTTTTATTTATGTAACACCTACACACGCGCGCGCACGCACGCACGCACACATGTACACACACACACATATTATATATATGCACTTTCATACACGCGCGCGCGCACACACACATACACTTCCATGCATACACACGCGCGCGCGCGCGCATACACACACACACACACACATACGCGCGCGTACATAGAAAACATAAATGGTAAAGTACTGTGGTCGATTATTTATAGCTAACATTGGAATACAATGCCTTATGTGTATGAACATGTTTTATTCGTAGTTTCGTCTTCTTCTTCTTCTTCTTCTTCTTCTTCTTCTTCTTCTTCTTCTTCTTCTTCTTCTTCTTCTTCTTCTTCTTCTTCTTCTTTTTCTTCTTCTTCTTCTTCTTCTTCTTCTTCTTCTTCTTCTTCTTCTTCTTCTTCTTCTTCTTCTTCTTCTTCTTCTTCTTCTTCTTCTTCTTCTTCTTCTTCTTCTTCTTCTTTCTTCTTCTTCTTCTTCTTCTTCTTCTTCTTCTTCTTCTTCTTCTTCTTCTTCTTTCTTCTTCTTCTTCTTCTTCTTCTTCTTGTTCTTTTTCTTCTTCTTCTGTTCTTCTTCTTCTTCTTCTTCTTCTTCTTCTTCTTCTTCTTCTTCTTCTTTTCTTCTTCTTCTTCTTTCTTTTCTCTTCTTCTTCTTCTTCTTCTTCTTCTTCTTTTCTTCTTCTTCTTCTTCTTCTTCTTCTTCTTCTTCTTCTTCTTCTTCTTCTTCTTCTTCTTCTTCTTCTTCTTCTTCTTCTTCTTCTTCTTCTTCTTCTTCTTCTTCTTCTTCTTCTTCTTCTTCTTCTTCTTCTTCTTCTTCTTCTTCTTCTTCTTCTTCTTCTTCTTCTTCTTCTTCTTCTTCTTCTTCTTCTTCTCTTCTTCTTCTTCTTCTTCTTCTTCTTCTTCTTCTTCTTCTTCTTCTTCTTCTTCTTCTTCTTCTTCTTCTTCTTCTTCTTCTTCTTCTTCTTCTTCTTCTTCTTCTTCTTCTTCTTCTTCTTCTTCTTCTTCTTCTTCTTCTTCTTCTTCTTCTTCTTCTTCTTCTTCTTCTTCTTCTTCTTCTTCTTCTTCTTCTTCTTCTTTTGTCTTCTTCTTCTTCTTCTTCTTCTTCTTCTTCTTCTTCTTCTTCTTCTTCTTCTTCTTCTTCTTCTTCTTCTTCTTCTTCTTCTTCTTCTTCTTCTTCTTCTTCTTCTTCTTCTTCTTCTTCTTCTTCTTCTTCTTCTTCTTCTTCTTCTTCTTCTTTCTTCTTCTTCTTCTTCTTCTTCTTCTTTCTTCTTCTTCTTCTTCTTCTTCTTCTTCTTCTTCTTCTTCTTCTTCTTCTTCTTCTTCTTCTTCTTCTTCTTCTTCTTCTTCTTCTTCTTCTTCTTCTTCTTCTTCTTCTTCTTCTTCTTCTTCTTCTTCTTCTTCTTCTTCTTCTTCTTCTTCTTCTTCTTCTTCTTCTTCTTCTTCTTCTTCTTCTTCTTCTTCTTCTTCTTCTTCTTCTTCTTCTTCTTCTTCTTCTTTCTTCTTCTTCTTCTTCTCTTCTTCTTCTTCTTCTTCTTCTTCGTCTTCTTCTTCTTCTTCTTCTTCTCTTCTTCTTCTTCTTCTTCTTCTTCTTCTTCTTCTTCTTCTTCTTCTTCTTCTTCTTCTTCTTCTTCTTCTTCTTCTTCTTCTTCTTCTTCTTCTTCTTCTTCTTCTTTCTTCTTCTTCTTCTTCTTCTTCTTCTTCTTCTTCTTCTGTGTCTTCTTCTTCTTTTTCATTATTATTAGTATGACACATATCAATATTATACTGATGTGACGTGCATAAACATATTGAAAACGTATACATTCTATGTTTCTGTCTCCTGCAACCCTCCCCCCACCCCCCCTTGTCTGTATGTCTGTCTGTCTCTTTCTCTCTGTCTCTCTTTCTCTCCATACCTTTATTAAACAGACAGACCCCTTTCAGTTTGTCAATTCGCTGCTTCCACCTAATCACAGATAAACTGTTATGTCACTGGCTGTACCCCAACAAGCAATCTGGGATATCCATTGTTACAATGTTAGTGTTCGTGCGTGCGTGCGTGCGCGCGTGTGTGTTTTTATGTACGTGTGTGTGTGCGTGTATGTACGTTCGTATTCTGTGTATGTGCGTGTGTGTCTGTCTGTGTATACTAATGTCTGCTCTTCTCTGATTCAGTGTTTGTCACATGCGAAGGGTCAATAACCATTT
This sequence comes from Phymorhynchus buccinoides, assembly GCA_017654935.2. Classification (NCBI taxonomy): domain Eukaryota; kingdom Metazoa; phylum Mollusca; class Gastropoda; order Neogastropoda; family Raphitomidae; genus Phymorhynchus; species Phymorhynchus buccinoides. The sequence continues at coordinate 3,002,081 of CM065691.1, read as the reverse complement.
AATTCAGAACCCCCATATATTCCCATTTCAGCATGGTAGTGTGCAGAATCATTGAACTGCATTATGCATGCACACTCTACACTTATATGTCAAAACACATTGAATGCAGGCTCGGGAATACCAGCCAAAAGCCCTCCTTTGAAAAGCCTTCAATGCTGTCTTTCTTGGTCTTTGAAAAGCCTTCAATGCTGTCTTTCTTGGTCTTCTTTGTATTCAAACGTCATCTTCCTGCCTTTATGGGAGACTGTACAAACGAACCAAAACATAGCATATGTGGAAGATGAGTAATAGTGTTGTTGTTTTGTCGTCGATGCTGTTGTTTTGTTGTTTTGTGTACAGGGAGATGGGTGTGTGTTACTCTGTCTCTCTTTGCATTTTTAGAGCAGTAAGAGATAGTGGCTATCATTCTCACACTACGCGAATGATGCGGTCAATTTATTGTATGTTCGGTTCACTAGTTTCGATGTGGTGATTGTAACAGTTAAATGAATGAAGGGATAACGGACAACTAATACAGACAGACATACAAATCAGGACATTAAAAACAATTATTATTATAACCTCCGTTTTAGACCAATCTCTGTGCGCTTTATTTCATTGCGACATCAGTTAAAGTTATGCTGAACTCATTGTGCCAGTCTGAATAGCAAAAGAAGACAGTTGGGAAGGTTTTTATGTTTATCTCTCGTCACTTAAATAGCAACACGGGCCGGAATGCAACAGAGCCACTCTATAAACATTCACAAATAGACGGTGTATAATATGCAAGTACACATGCCAATTCGTGTAAGCATTTTTCCTTTCTCTTGATTGAAGATTTAGATTTTTAACCGCCCTTTAGCCTTTGTCTGCAAACAAATGTCGTAACTACGATTGTGGCATTGGAATGTGGCATTCTCACTCTGTAAACTTTGACAGCGACAGAGATTTACAGCTCCAACACACTGTAAACATGAACAGTGACATAGTTTACAGCTCAGAGCACTTAACATGCAGTTGGTTTCTGTCTTACTTCGCTCTTCATGTAAGGTTGTCTGTGCACCTTGGCGACTAGGAGGTGCGACTCAGCATTTGTTTCTGATTTTGTCGTTGTTTATTAGTTATGGTTTAAACTGCAGTCTGTGTGTGTGTGTGTGTGTGTGTGTGTGTGTGTGTGTGTGTGCGTGTGTGTGCGTGCGTGTGCGTGTGTGTGTGTGTGTGTGTGTGTGTGTGTGTCTAACGCGCATGCACACGCGCTCATATACGTACGCACACACGTTAATACACTCATACACACACACAAAGCACGAAAAATAAAACAAAAAATACATGTAAGCGTGCGTGCACACACGCATGAATCCTCCTTCCAAACATACATTCTTAGACACATACACACGTGTGTTGTCGATGTAGACAGTCTGAGTATTTTTTATTAAACAAAATCAAAGCAAAAAGAAGTATTATTTCACAAGTACAAAACAAAACCATTGCTGTTACATTTACATGAGAATTCCGATGCGGCCTTATAGAAATATGAATTATGTATGTATCATAAACGCAAAATGATGATAATGATACAAAAATTAAAATGTTGTAGTTTGTGCACATTAAGCGACTAAATTGACATTCCAATGGATAGTAAAGTTGGGTGTGGTTATGTCCTAAAGGAATTCCAACACTTTAAGAAACTACTCTTCTGCGTGATATATTGACATTGACCTCTGCGTGATATATTGACATTGACCTTTGGGGGAGTTTCGTGTCTTTAAGCCGCTCCATGAACCATGTTTGTTACTTATTATTTACAGTTAACACGGCCCTTTCTTTCTGTATAGGACTTGCAGTTTATATTACGACCGGTTCGCCATGCACGCACTGACACAGACACACACCTCAGTGACTATTGTCAACACATGAATGCGCGCGGAACAAATAGCAAAACAACAGTGGAGTTTCCAGGGTTAAGAAAACTACTGTATTTTGACGACGAACTGTTATGTGTTTACTGCTCACAACAAGTAGGGCGTGTTGTGCTTGGTAAGATCACCATGGGTTCAATAACGAAATTATAAGTTCTATTCCATTTGAAAACAAAAGTATGTTAGTCCTTGAACATAAAATCGAAGACTAAAATGTATTTTGAAACATCACGTGATTGCCAGAGAAGACGGACATCAATGGGTGCAATGTGCAGAAGTCACAAACATAGTCATGAAACAGTTGACAATGTGTTGGACCACGGTTTCCTGCAAGGCATTGCAAGACATTCGATTGAAAATGATATGGGGACCTTGTAGACCGTGGGAAGGTCTGGGTGTCGTGGATGTGAAGGTGTTCTTGCACAAAACGTGCTCAGTGGAGACGCGAATTGTCATTTTGGAGGTTAACATCTGCCCAACGCTGGCGTTCTTCAATTTCACCTTGCATCATTGTAACGGTCGTAAGAGGATCTAGGGACGCCGAGAAAAAAACATTAATCCTCCAGAAGATCTCCAGGAGACTGTTCCAGAGCATGAGAAAGCATTGCCTTGAATGTCTGGTAGCAAACAGTGGCCCAACAATCTGTCAACTGTTTAAAGGTGTTTTGTGATTTCGAATAACACACCCAATGATGTCCATCGCCTAATGCAGTCACGTGACATTTTCAAATTGAGTTGTGTCTTCGATTTTTCAGCCAAGAAAGGCTGAACTATCATTTTCACATGAAATGAAACTTATGGTCCGGTTATTGAACACATGGTGATATTGCAAAGTCAGTATTCCCTATTGTTTGTGAGCAGTATATACATCAACGGCGTAATGCACATGAAGGCACATACTATAACATCATTTTGAAATAAACAACAGAAATGTTTGGGTTTTGTCCTTAAAGACCCCCCACGTCACGTGTCACATTCCCTCTTATGCTAGGACGATTTCTTCAGATTTCTTACTGGCTATAAGAGGGAAAACCCGTGATTTTGACACGTGACGTGGTGGGTCTTTAATGCTTGCACCAGAACCAGTGACCAAGTCAAGTCAAGTCAACTTTATTCCAAAAACGTTTGCACCAAAATCGTATTGTAAAAGTCTGCTACAGTTACTGCTTCTATCACTACTACTACTACTACTACTACTACTACTACTACTACTACTACTACTACTACTACTACTACTACTACTACTACTACTACTACTACTACTACTACTACTACTACTACTACTACCACTACTACTACTACTACTACTACTACTACTACTACTACTACTACTACTACTACTACTACTACTACTACTACTACTTATTCCACCACAACCACCCTTCACCCTCACTAAATGTAGTACTGCTACTATAACTTTTACACACTTACTAGTGGACCCCATTTCAACCTCTGACCTCAAGGTCATCCAAGGTCAACGAACTGTGGCATTTCACGCCTACAACAAATAAGCGGTCGATGCTCACTTCACTTCGTTCTTAATTTAATCATCGTCTGCCATGTCTTCCTATCGTGCCCGTGCGCACAGAAGACCCGCCTTCTTGGAACGAAGACTGACAGAAGGCGGGAATGTGAGGACATCTTCAGAAAACGGCAATTGTGGTGGGGGGAGGGGGAATCTTCGAGAGCATGAGGGGTGTGGGAGGGGGGAGGTAATCGGTGGAAGATATGTATTGTGTGGTAAAGTGACATGGGTGTCAGTGCTGCAAAGGGTTAGTGACACATAGTGACACTTGGCGACAACCGTCCCCTTGACTGGAGAAACACCGTGACGATGGCAGACATTCAGCCAGACGGAGCATCAGACGAACGGTTCTGGAAAAGACAACGGCATGTGTACGAATGGAGTTTAAGTCTGTTGTAGTCGAGTTTTGAATCATGACATTTCCCCCTCTCCATCTTCTGTCTGAGACCCTTCATAATTCCATAAGTGAAGATTAAGTATATGGATTCATGGTAGCATGACATCGTACAACTTTTGATGTTTTTGTGTAGTGGTTTAGCAAAGCAAAAACGAACAAACAAATAGAGCGCGGAAGAAAAAGAAAACGCCTATAGCTATGTGAACGACTGCAACGTCCTCCGCCTCAGAACTATCAAATGGGGAGAGAGAAAGAGAGAGACAAGAAATTCAGTTGATCAAAGATCAACAGGAGGCTAAACAGTGTTGTATTGCACTTCAAAAGTGTAAAATAATAATGAACATGTCTTTTCAAAATATCTTCAACGTGATGTAGTTGGTTACCTTAGGAAAGAAGAAGAGAAAAAGTGACATAACATATGAACGTGTCGTAAAAGACGTTTGTCATCGATCGCTCAGACAGGAACAAAAACAAGTTCAACGCAATAAAGCGAGATCATATTATATTGCTGAAAATGTAGGTTTAGTTCTGTAAGCAGATGAGATTCATCTTCCAAAGTATTTGTGATCCTAAGTTGTTTAAAAAATATACTTATGGAGAGTTCACGTTTCCAAGATTTTGTTTCACAATGTCAGAAAAGGCTTTTAAATAACAAAATGCTGTTTTCGTTAAGACATAATGAGAGTGACATCAACAATAAGAAGCACCAATTGAAACAAATGTACACTTTACACATTTTCATGAAACCAGACAAAGATGATAGGGTTAGGATCAGCCTAGAGTTGTTGTCATGAAACTGAAAGAAACCAGACTTTGAGATCAAGAGTCATAAACATGAAGAGAATAGGATTAGAATCAGCCTAGGGTTGTTGTGAGTAAACTGAAAACAAACCCCAGACTTTTAGATTGAGACTCATCAACACGAAAAGGATAGGGTTAGGATCAGCTTAGGGTTGTTGTCATGAAACAGAAAGAAACCAGACTTTGAGATCGAAAGTTGTAAACACGAAGAGCATAGGGTTAGGATCAAGCCAATATTGTTGTCATGAAACTGATGAAAACCAGACTTTGAGATTGACAATCATAAACACGAAGAGAATAGGGTTAGGATCAGCCTAGGAGTGTTGTCATAAAACTGAAATAAACCAGACTTTGTAATTGAGAGTCGGAAATGCAAAGAATATAGGGTTAAGATGAGCCTAGGGTTGTCAGTAAACTGAAAAGAAGCAGACTTTGAGATCGAGAATCATAAACATGAAGAAGATACGGTTAGGATCAGTCTAGGGTTGTGGTCATTAAACTGACAAAAAGCAGACTTTGAGATAGAGAATCATAAACACAAAGAGGAGAGGGGTAGGATCAGCCTAGCGTTGTCATGAAACTGAAAGAAACCAGACTCTGAGATTGAGAGTCATAAACATGAACAGAAAAGGGTTAGGATCAGCCTAGGTTTGTTGTCATGAAACTGAAAAGAACCAGACTTTTTAAAATGTTATTGCTGTCCCATATGCTGGTCGTACAGTGGCGTTGCTCCTACGCTGCTCATTCTGAATCCCAAAGCGCAGCTACACCCTGGCTTGTTCAAATCGCAGAACCCGAGACCAGCCATCCAAGGGGAGCGAATCTTTGTAAGCCGTCAGAAAGCAAACAACCGAGGAAGAACTAGACTTTGAGATCGAGTCAAAATACAAAGACGATAGAGCTAGGATCAGCCTAGGGTTATTGTCATGAAACTGAAAGAAACCAGACTTTGAAATCGAGAGTAATAAACACGAAGACAACTTTTATAGCGCCTAATCTTTAAGCTCTAAGCGCTTTACATAAATCACTAAAATGAATAGTAAACACAATGAACAAAAAGTATACATCAAACATTGACCAACACCCCCCTTCCCTGATCCCTCAGTCAATTTCTCAATCACGCCCAAATAATGAATGACATAATCTACAGTACACTTTCGCAACCAACTTGAAACACTCACACTGATGGACACTTAAAGACGCCCAGGCCGCACTATTAACAAATCACACTCACACCCACACTTATAACGATAGAGAGAGAAAGAGAACGAGAGAGAGAAAGAGAAAAGAGAGACAGACAGACAGACAGAGAAAGACAGAGACGGAGACACAGAGAGTCAGACAGAGGGACAGACAGAGAAAGAGAGAAGAGAGAGACACACAAACAGAGACAGAGATATATAGGACTGAAATACAGTTGCATGCATCATAAAATAACAACTTACTATAATTTGTACATACAATAGTCACAAAAAAGGCACATTATATTCAATATTAATAAACATTCACCCCCCCACCCACACACACACACACACACACACCGACACACACGCACGCACACACGCGCATACACACAAACACACACATACACACACGATTAGTGGAAAAACATTAAATGAATGACACTCACACACATACTAATAAAATAGCATTTTAAAACACTTATAACGTAAAATCATTTTAAAACAGTGAGACAAAATGGATAAAGAAATAAAAATACACAAGTACATAAAATGTACTCCTGTAATGTAAACACGAAAATAATAGAGGATAGGGGTAGGATCAGCTTAGGGTTATTGACATGACACTGAAAATAACCAGACTTTGAGATCGAGAGCCATACAAATTAATAGAGTAGGGCTAGGATCAGCCTAGAGTTATTGTCATAAAACTGAAAGAAACCAGACTTTGACTTTTGAGACAGTCATAAACACGACGAGAGTAGGGTTAGGGTTAGCCTAGGGTTATTGTCATCAAACTGAAATAAACCAAACTTTGACATCAAGAGTCGTAAACATGAAAAGAATAGAGGGGTTAGGATCAACTTGGGTTGTTGTGAAACTGAAAAGAACCAGACTTTGAGATCGAGTGCGATAAAAATGAATCTGATACGTCAAGGCTCATCCTATAGTCATTGTCAAGAAATTGAAATAAATCAGATTTTGAGATCGAGAATCATAAACACTTAAAGTTTAGGGTTAGGATCAGCCTAGAGTTGTTGTCATAAAACTGAACAGAACCAGACTTTGAGATTGAGTAGTAAACATAAAGAGAGTAGGGTTATGATCAGCCTAGGGTTATTGTCATAAAACTGAGAGAAACCAGACTTTGAGATCAAGAGTAGTAAACATGAAGAAGATAAGGCTAGGATCAGCCTAGGGATGTCATGAAAATGAAAGAAACCATACTTTGAGATCAAGTCATAAACATGAAGAGGATAGGGTTAGGATCAGCCTAGGGTTGTTGTTGTAAAACTGAAAAGAATCAGACTTTGATATAGAGTCGTAAACATGACAAGGTTAGGATCAGCCAAGGGTTGTCATGAAATTGAAAGAAAGCAGACTTTGAGATCGAGGGTCATAAACATGAAGAAGATAGGGTTAAGATCAGCCTAGGGTTGTTGTGAAACTGAAAAGAACCAGACTTTGAGATCGAGAGCCATAAAATTGAAGAGGATAGGGTTAAGGTCAGCCTAGGGTTATTGTCGTGAAACTGAAAAGAACCAGACTTTGAGATCGAGAGTCGTAAACACGTAGATGATATGGTTAGGATCAGCTTAGGTTTGTTGTCATGAAACTGAAAAGAAAGAGACTTTGAGATCGAGAGTCTTAAACATGAAGAGGATAGGGTTAGGATCAGCCTAAGGATGTTGTAATGAAACTGAAAAGAACCAGACTTTGAGATCGAGAATCATAAACATGAAGAGGATAGGGTTAGGATCAGCCTAGGTTTATTGTCATGAAGCTGAAAGAAGCCAGATTTTGAGATTGATGGTCATAAACATGAAGAGAATAAGGGTAGTATCAGCCTTAAGTTGTTGACAGGGAGGGTTGTTGTAACGAAACTGAAAAGAACCAGACTTTGAGATCAAGTCATAAACACAAAGAAGATTGGGTTAGGATCAGCCTAGGGTTATTGCCATGAAACTAAAAGAAACCAGACTTTGACATCGAGAACCGAAACACGAAGAGGATAGGGTTAGGATCAGCCTAGGGTTGTTGTCATTAAACTGAAAAGAACCAGACTTTGAGATTAAGAATCATAAACAATGTAGGGGATAGGGTTAGGATCAGCTTAGAGTTGTCATGAAACTAAAAAGAACCAGACTTTGAGATCGAGAGTCGCAATCAAGAATATGATACGGTTAGGATCAGCCTATACATGTTGTCATGAAACTGAAATAAACCAGATTTTGAAATCGAGTCATAAACATGAAGAGGATATGGTTACGATCAGCCTAGGGTAGTTGTGAAACTGTGAAGAACCAGACTTTGATACTGAGAGCCATACAAATGAATAGGATAGGGCCAGGATCAGCGTAGGGTTATTGTCATAAAACTGGGGGGGGAAAAACAGACTTCGAGATCGAGAATCGTACGAAGAGGATAGGGTTAGGATCAGCCTACGGTTATTGTCATTAAACTGAAAAAGAGAACCAGACTTTGAGATCGAGAATCATAAAGACGATGAGGATAGGGTTAGGATCAGCCTAATTGGGTTGTCATGAACCTGAAAAGAATCATACTTTGAGATCGAGGAGTCTTGAAGAGAACAGGGCTAGGATCAGCCTAGGGTTGTTGTCATGAAACTGAGAGGAAACCAGACTTTGACTTTTGAGATAGAGTCATAAACACAACGAGAGTATGGTTAGGCTCAGCCTACGGTTGTGTGAATGAAACTGAAAAGAACCAACTTGGCTCATGTTCATCTTTGACTGT
>CM065691.1:2986022-2988522 GCA_017654935.2 Phymorhynchus buccinoides | reverse complement strand
TCCTCCTCCTCCTCCTCCTCGTCCTTCTTCTTCTTCTTCTTCTTCTTCTTCCTTATAATTATTGTTATGATTCTGGCCTACTTTTTCTTCTGTCTCACGGATTTATGTCTATTCTGTTGTAACTGTTAGCACCTAATGTGATCGGTGTTTGCTGGGAAGGCCTAATGTAAGGGGAGGGATAAATTCCAACCATAGCCTGTTTCTCAGCAGTGTAGAGTTTCCAGGAAAACCCCAGCATGTCTCACCCATGGTTATATTAGGAAAGATAATAAAATGAAAGAGGCATTGGGGCGTGTCAGACGGTTAAAGACCCACCAGGTCACGTGTCGAAATCACGGGTTTCACGTGTTTTCCCACTTATAGCTGGTAATATATCTTGTTTTGACCAAGTTCGACTCCTTTACTAATACCCCCAAATTGAAAACGAAACATCATTTTAAAGAGCAGTCTCAATTTGAAGTTGGGGACATTTGCATGTGGGTCACAGCTACCCAAACAAAAATAAAGGGACTTAATCGTGGTGCGTCAGTGTGTCTTTAAGAGTGATTTGGCAGTGTTCTGTTTCAGCTTTGGTACGTGACTCAATATGAAATTAATGACTTCATCACATACATCTTTGTGTGTGTGTGTGTGTGTGTGTGTGTGTGTGTGTGTTGTTTTGCGCGCGCGCATGAGAGGGAGAGAAAATTTAATATACTAAAATAAATTCAAGTCTCATATTATTTTGTCTGCTTGGCTCTGGCCCATAAACGTAGGGACAACACTAGACAGACAGTCAGAGACAGAGAGAGACAGAAGCAGAGACAGAAAGCAAGAGAGACAGTCCAGACACTTAGTCAAGGTTCAAAGTTTACATTTCCAAAAAAGCCCCTTTGGGGTACAAGGAAACTACTGTGCATGGCTCTTTTGTCATATTTGTGTGCGTGTGGTTGTGTGGTGGTAGGCCATGCCAACACTGTGTGCGTGTGGTTGTGTGGTGGTAGGCCATGCCAACACTGTGTGCTTGTCTGCTGTCGCTGTTAGACAGAGAGAAAGACATCTGCATCGTGGTACGTCGGCAGGAACCAATTCTACCGACGGAAGACTTTGGGGAGAGCATTAAAAAATATTTAATAAAAATATGAAGGAGAAAAAATTCTAAATAAGTAAATTTGAAAGAAAAAAAAGTTTAATGACTTGCTGGTTGAGACGAGAGGCTGTTCTTGAAAGCCTCGATCGTCTCAGGTGTTAATATTTCTTCCTTGAGGCTGTTCCATTCTCTAACAGTTTGCGGGAAGAAGCTGTTCTTATGGACTTCGGTGTTGCTGAATTCGATGTTATAACAGCGGCTGGAGTTTCTCGCAACAGGACAGAGCTTGATACACAGAGACAAGACAGACAGACAGACACACAGACAGACAGACAGAAACAGAGGGAAAAAAGTAGGAGCGAAAAACGGTCCAATGCGGGGTAGGCTAGCACATTTATGCACGCTCTTTTGTTGATGACAGGCCATGATCTCTTTGTGCGCCTGTCTGGCAGAGCCAGTGGTGCGTCACCAAATGTCACCAATAAAACTATACGCCAATGCATTTGACGTGCATGTCTGTGTCATCTAGTGCTCGCTCTCTCTACTTTACAATGTTCTGTCTCTAAGTGTCTGTCTGTCTGTCCGTCTTTGTCTCTGTCTCTCTCTGTGTCTCTGTCTCTCTCCCCCCCCTCTCTCTCTCTCTCTCTCTCTCTCTCTCTCTCTCTCTCTCTCTCTCTCTCTCTCTCTCTCTCTCTCTCTCTCTCTCTCTCGTGCACATGTGAGTGTATAATTATAACTGCATTTGCTTGCGAATGCACGAGTGTGTATGTGTGTGTGTGTGTGTGTGTGTGTGTGTCAGTGCGTCTGTCTGTCTGTCTGTATGTCTGCGCCATTTCTTGTGAACCATTGCACCGAATCACTTCAATTTTTAATGATATGGTATTTTCCTTCAAAGCTGAAATAGAAACACCCGGAGGTGCTAATGGGACCTAGAGATGCACAAGCCACGTCCGCCCCATCAACGCGAGAGCAGCCCTGCTCCAGCCTTGGAAGTCCGTGTTGTGTCACTGGGGAGCAGGCACACACGGGATATTCCATTAAGTATACAAGGCGCATAGCCACTCCCGGCTTGGTGACCATCGGATACGATACAAAGGAGTCCTTGCGAAATGTCCCCATGGGTGTACCAGTCCATTTTTCATGACTGCAGAGCCCACCGGCAAAAGACACCCACTCAGAAACCAGAACGCATCCAACAGCCCCCAAAAAGGACAGGCGAGGCCAGTGCATCCCTGAAGAAAGCCACAGGCTCTCGCCTTACGGACTTATATGCCTCAGAAGAGAGTCCCAGAATGTGATGTGTCTCGCCGCGTAGCTATTACCTTGCAGATTATGTTGAATGTAATCTTTCACAAGCAAGTCATTCGCCAGTGGTGTCATTTAGACACCTCCTAAGCTACACCTTGGCATCCAATACTCCTTGTCCTGTGG
>CM065691.1:2968522-2981022 GCA_017654935.2 Phymorhynchus buccinoides | reverse complement strand
AAAAACATCATCGACCCTTCCCCTATCCCCCCCCCCCCCCCCCCCCCCCCCCCCCCCCCCCCCCCCCCCATCCCCCCCCCCCCCCCCCCCCCTTCTTTCTCCGCGTATGAAGCTTTGTTTCTACAACTTAGTTCAGATTGGGTAAACATTTGCATTATTTTAACTTTTATTTTGCTTAGTGAAAAAAATCAATTGTAAGTTATGCGAATAATAAGGGTTGTAAAACTCGATTTTATACTTTCGATTCAAATGAAGTTAGTTCTGAGTGGTGAACAAAGAATGAAGACAGAAAGAAAGAAGAAGGGGAAAAGGATGAATGAAATGAAAATCCCTTTAAAATGGACTCCCCGCTGCGAAAGAATGCCAGCGACTGTGACCTAGAAACACACCTGTCCATGTCGCCGTAAAAAGGGTTAACATCAACAATACGATGGAGACACCTGGAGAGAGAGAGAGAGAGAGAGAGAGAGAGAGAGAGAGAGAGAGAGGAGAGAGAGAGAGAGAGAGAGAGAGAGAGAGAGAGAGAGAGAGAGAGAGGGGGAGGGGGGGGGGAGAGAGAGGGAGAGAGAGAAAGAGAGAGAGAGAGAGAGAGGAGAGAGAGAGAGAGAGAGAGAGAGAGAGAGAGAGAGAGAGAGAGAGAGAGAGAGAGAGGGGAGAGAGAGAGAGAGAGAGAGAGAAGAGAGAGAGAGAGAGAGAGAGAGAGAGAGAGAGAGGGGGAGAGAGAGAGAGAGAGAGAGAGAGAGAGAGAGAGAGAGAGAGAGAGAGAGAGAGAGAGAGAGAGAGAGAGAGAGAGAGAGAGAGAGAGAGAGAGGAGAGAGAGAGAGAGAATACGAATACGAATACGAATACGAATGTTACGAATACGAATGTTTAATGAGGGTAAACGGATCAGCTCAAGCTTCTTTACACCATGCCCTCCAGGGGGAAAAGAAAAGCCAAATAACAAGAAAAGGAAAACAAAAAGAAAGTATAAAATGCATAAAAAGAATAGATACAAATAACAACAGGCATGTTCACAGTACATTGAAGAACATGGGGAAAAAATCAAGCTCAAACGAACAGCTCGTTCACGTACTCACATACACACACAAACATATAGTATATCCTATAACTAGGATGGATGGTGGGGTGTGTGGGGTGTGGTGAGGGGTGTTCAGGGGGGGGGGGGGGATAGGAGAATGAATGAATGCTTTTTTTGTTTTAGTTGTGGGTCCCCAAATTTATCAAAACGGACCTACAACGGTTGAACCACAGATTAGGAACCTCTCTGGCTGAACTAAGTAGGCTTTCAGTTCGTTTTTCTTTTTAGTCCTTTGCCGATCTACGATCACAAAGGAGTATGTTTTCGTTCAGGTTTGTTTCCTTTTTTTGTTTGTTTGTTTGTTGTTCTTTTCTGTCTGTCCCAAGGATGTCCCGAACCGCTTGACCGAATCAGTTCAAATTTTGTGTGGTGGTGTGTCCCCATGAGAGGAAGGCATCCGCGCGTGTCCCCATCCGTGTCCCCATCCGTGTGTCCCAATGAGACGAAGGCATCCGCGCCAAACTTTTCGCCGCCCTGACCTTGACCTTGGCGTATGACCTTGAAAACCGAAACTCGCTAAGGGGCCATAACTTCCACACCGCAGGTCCTAGAGTCTTGAAGCTTGGCATGGAGGTACTTTCGCTTATGGCCGTTCTGATGATGGCGTACCGATGAAGGTCAAGGTCAAGGTCAGGGAGATCGGTACGCCTTGAAAGTGGTAGGGGTCTAATAATTGGGGTTTTCTGTCCCACGCATATCTCCCGAACCGCTTCACCGAATCGTTTCCAATTTTGTGTGGTGGCGTGTCACCATGAGAGGAAGGCATCTGCGCATACATTATCGCCGACGTGACCTTCACCTTGGCGTATGACCTTGAAAACTGAAAATCTGTAAGGGGCTATAACGTCCACACCGTTGGTCTTAGGGACTTCAAACTTGGCATGTAGGTACTTTGGCTCATGCTTGTTCTGATGATTGCATGCCGATCAAGGTCAAGGTCAAGGTCATGGAGATCGGTAGACCTTGAAAATGGTAGGGGTCTACAAATGGGGTTTTCAGCCACAAAAGTACAAATATAATATTTCGCGGACCCGGCGAAACCAGTACTCAGCGTTACCGGTACTTGGCGTTACCTGTACTAGGTGTTACCGGTACTAGGCGTTACTGGTAACGGTAGCGTTGCGCTAGTCTTTAATAATAAACCGATTGCCTCTATTTCTCAAGACTTTCATTGTTTGTGCAATATATATGAAAGTTTGCATAACGTTACATTTTTCATTCATTTGGTATTCAGAAACAGTCGTTTCAGATAAACACGTATGTCTACACTGTTTGCCTAAGAGAGAATGTTTCTCAATGATGATAGCGATAGAATTGCTGAAATTAACCAAACTTTTATCTTTCATCGTAGCCATCATCATCACCATAACCATCATCATCATCTTCATTATCATCATCATCCTTGTCACCATCGTCATCATTATCTTCTTCATTATTATCATATTCCCCATCATCATCATCGTCACCATCATCATCACCATCACAATCTCCACCGCCACCACCACCATCAGCATCGCCATCACCATCATCATCATCACCAACACCAACACCACCATCACCATCACCACCATCATCACCACCACCGTCATCATCATCAATGTTATGGTCATTACAGAATGAATAAATGTTGCTAACTCACTGTCACCTGTTAATGAGTGGTCCAGTGACCCAGCCCTGGGTCACTATGACCCGAACTTGACCCATTCGCTGTCCGCACCGCCAGTGCTGTCCAAGCTACTGTTATTATATCCGGGGCTTTTCAATGTGACCTGCTAATGAATTGGATACCGGAAAGGGGAGAGGGGTGAGAGAGAAAGAGAGAGAGAAAGAGAGAGAGAGAGAGAGAGAGAGAGAGAGAGCGAGAGCGAGAGCGAGAGGGACAGACAGACAGACAGAAAGAGAGAGAGACACAGAGAGAGAGAGACAGAGAGAGATAAACATACAAAGTTTGTAACCGGAAAAGGGATACTGGAGAGAAAGACAGAGAGCGAGCGAGAGAGAGAGAGAGAGAGAGAGAGAGAGAGAGAGAGAGAGAGAGAGAGAGAGAGAGAGACAGACAGACAGACAGACACACAGACAGAGAGAGAGAGAGAAGACAGAGAGATAGAGAGACATACAAAGTTTGTAGCTGGAAAAGGGATATTAGAGAGAAAGACAGACAGAGAGAGAGAGACAGAGAGACCGAGAGACAGACAGTAACAAGCTTTGCTGTGGCTTCATCCGAGAGATATTTACGAATAGAGCCAATACGACGGGTTTGATGGTCGCATGACTGAAAGGTCTGAGTCAGGAAACTCTGCATTGAGAGAGTATTGTCCAGAGTGACACCTAAGTTTTTGACAGTCTGAGAGGGGAATGATATTGCTACCCAACTCGATGGAAACAGAGTTATGTGTTGTTCCTACAAGCATTGCTTCGGTTTTTTTACCATTTAATTGAAGTTTGTTTTGAATCATCCAGACAGAGACAGAAAGACAGAAAGGGAGAGAGAAAGCAGGGGTGGGGTGGGGGAAGGGGGTCACGGAGTCACGGTGTCAAAGCCACGGACACGCATGCACGAACACACTCAGTCACGCATACTTGTGGTCAATGTTATGGAAGCCTCGCGTGCGACCCTATCGTTTCCCTGTGTTGCAACATGACAACTCCCTTAGCTCAGCAGAGCACAAACACAGTGTCTATCTTTCTTCTTCTTTGTCGTCGATCGTTCATTCTCCGGTCGTATGAGCGCAGATGTGCCATGCTGCTGTTATGCGCCTAACTATGAAATAGTTAGCATGCCCAGCATGTCCGTCGTCGACTGGAGAAAATCTTTGCAAAGAGTTTTTAGAACAAAGGCGGGAGAATGGACCAGTAGGGCAGGAAGATAGTAAATGACAGTAAGTGAAGGGAAAAGGCAGAGTCAAAGAGAAAGTGACGGGTTAGAGGAAGTTACAAGCACGGAACTTCCAGAAAATGGGGGAAGTATTTGTATGAAAGATCCCCGGGCATCCCCACAGGGTGAGCAGTTTTCTTCAAGGCTTCACCTCAGATGTAAAATCACTTTAGTTGGCTCCTTTGGGCTGTTTTTGCGGTGAAAACGACCAGTGTTCATGAATTGTAAGTTTTCAGTTATTGTTTAAGTGATGTGGTGGGTTTTTTTTATTATATAAGGAGGTTAAAACCAAGGCCAGCTAATAGATGTCTTTATTGATTTAGTTATTATAATTATGTTTTTTAAAAAATCTAGTTTAAGTGTAGACAGTACCAAGGATATACTGCACGTGACCTGTGAGTAAATGTCTTGGTGTTTGCTTTAATATGATTTTTGTCAATCATACTAGACTTATTACCTAACCGCTGATGTGGTTTTTTTAATTTAGTCTCACGATTGCACTAAGATATTGATAGGCCTATATCCATTGCATTTAGAAACATAAATAAGTTACAGGCTAAGTATCATAATAGTTGAAATTACATAATAATCACTAAAGAAAAAAAAGGTCTGTTATGCAACCATATTTCCTGTTTAAGCCAAGAACTGTCAAATTTATAATTTACATCATGTATGTACGTTTTGAATGACTGGCTACAAACTGCAGTTCTGAATCATCATGTACCCAAGCACCCGCGATCAAAGATGGCTGAGTTTGCACGTTGTTCCTTCTTTACAAAGTTTGTTTGCAAACTTAAACGTTCTCCATTTATTGAAGACATTCCTCAACACAGGTCCTGTCAACCGACTACCTGCTTAAGTAAAGACGTGTTTGTCGGGTCACTGAAATCCACCTGGTCAAAGCCAGGTGTTCCGGAAGTTGATACGGGAGTTCACTCCTTTTTCTGCCCACTGCCTTCTCTCCCTTTGCTACCAAACTGGGTTGTTCCATAGGCCAAGAAGATCAGACGAGTCGTGATGTCCGGTTTGCTGCCATGGATTGTACACACAGGGGTGTAGAACATCTCTGTTGCTAAGCAGATGGACACACATAATATATTCAATCATTACTAATACTAGGGCAGGCGACAAACCAGTGTTCGTGTTGGCTGTTTCATGCACAGATTCCTGTCGGCTTACAGTTCAATGACGTGGTCGAGTAATCAGGGGTGCATAGCGCTATCGCTACGTATCGAAAAAACTACCCGTTGTTACCACTACTACCCATAGAGAACAATTAATGACTGTGTCAATCTGTCAAAGTTTGAATTCCGACAGACTAACCCTAACCCTATTCCTAACCCTAACCCGAACCCTTTTCGTAACCTAACCCTGTTCCTTACCTAAGTTGAACCCTATTTTAACCCTAACCTTTAGTTGCCGTAGTGATTTAGCCCGGTAGTGTTATCGATACGTAGTGATAGCCGTACTGATTTATCTTGGTAGTGTCATCGATACGTTGCGATAGCGGGATGCCCCCGGTAATAATCGGTAGGAAGCCTGATTGGTACACGTCACGTATTTCAATAACTAAGGGCTTTGAAAGGAATGAAACCCGTGGATGCATTACTGGAACCAAACTGGATACAAAACCAAACCTGATTTCATATCAATTCAAAACAAGATCTTTTTCTTTAGAAACGACATAGAGTCAAGTCTAAAAGGTTTGTTTTAAAATTTGTAAAGCAAAAACCATTCCCGATGTAGCTGCGCAGTATGCAGTCCCAATTCGTGACGGGTTTCACAAACAGTAGGCCTATTTCGGAGTTTATCTTTTGTCCGTTGTGTGTCACGTGTACCTGCGATACAGTAATCACAATCAGATTTTTGTTTTACTGATTGTGATTATAGGCCTATTTCGGACATAACTAATTTACCATACTAGAGAAATATGTCAAATAAATATCATCCTAGACAAATTTTGCAAATTCATCTCACAAACTGAGTAGACATTTTATGCAGACTGGCAGATGTTTTCAGAAGTAAAAGACGCGGGAAAATTGGGCCTAGACAGCAAAAACGCAATAGTTTTTTTTTATCATTACTGAAACCATTGTTTAAAATGATGGAATAATTTGTTGCTTGGAAAATGATTGCGAACATGAATTAAAAGAATGTTAAAAATTTTAAGAAACTTTTTTAATATTTAATGCTCTGTAACTTGGTTGCCCAGATGTATTAGAGAGCTCTTGCAGTTACCTTGTATGAAGAACGTTCTGACAAGGCAAAGAGCAGAGTGTATTGTCTTCTTCTTCTGCGTTCCCAGGCTATATGGCCATAATGGGTAAGGTACACATGTGTCCGGTTTTCAGATTTCACTGGTCTCCCCGCTGCGTACAGCCGACACATTCTGATTTTGGAGGATCTCAAAGGAGAAAAAACTATTTGGAAGATTTTCTTTTTAAAGGCAGGAGAATGGGCCAATAAGTCAGAAAGATAGTAGGTGATAGAAAGCAAAGGAAAAGGCAGAGTCAAAGAGAGTGACAGATTAGAGGAAGTTACAAGCACAGAACTTCCAAAAGGTGGGGGAACTATTTTTTTTTCGAAAGACCCCCCGGTATCCCCACGGGCGGGCAGAGTGTATACTATCTGGGATCAGACCCCAAACGATGAGTCATCCTCTGACATTCTTCCACACCCACCGCACTTCACCTGGCTTTCGGGGACAAGAAAAAAAAGAAGAGAGAGAGAGAGAGAGAGAGAGAGAGAGAGAGAGAGAGAGAGAGAGAGAGAGAGAGACGAGAGAGAGAGAGAGAGAGAGAGAGAGAGAGAGAGAGAGAGAGAGATAAGATGAAAAAGGGTGTGGAGTGGATGGATACAAAAGAATCAGGAAGGGGCAGAGTGGCACGGGGCGGGGTGGAGGGTGGAAGGAAGCGTAAATTGATCGGTTTAACTTTTTACGGTATGGAGGGTAACGCTCTCTCTGTGTCTCTGTCTCTCATCTCATTACCTCTCCCCCCCCTCCCCCCCCCCCTCTCTCCCCCCCTCTCCCCCCCCTCTCTCTCTCTCTCTCTCTCTCTCTCTCTCTCTCTCTCTCTCAGGTGGTCCCAATTCTGTTCTGTTGACAAGTTTTCCACCCAGTTTGAGACACACAAAATTTGCTAAGGGCGCGGAAAGAGAAAAGACTCCCAAATGGGTTGTAACTGAATGACATTATTTGTTCTACGGAACTAAGTCCCGTGTGCATATCATCAAGCATTGACCTTTATTTCCCAACGCTCCCCGTTGTGATGCCCCCATCTGTGTTCATAACATGACAGGAGACTGTCTCGGTGACTGATAAAAGAAAAAGAAGAATTCTTTAAGTTTTGTCGAGGTTCAGTGGAAAGTATTATTTAAAAACAACGTATACTGGCTACATTTGTTTCTGTAAAGTGCACAGTTTTTATTCTAATTTACAGTATTCCGTTAACACTCCACAGAATGCAACCAACCCTCTAAGCGTTCAACCATTCGATCAGACAAAACCAATATGCACAATAAGCATGTTCCCAACGATTATGATAATATAAATGCTCGATTCTTTTGTTCTTTTTTAACTCCACTGCCTCACTTATATAAAATAGCAGAGTTCTCTTTTCCAACCGATACGCTCATGCCAATGTAGACATGTCAGTGCAGTATTGCGTGTAGAATGTATCGAATAATGATAAAACCATGGATATAATATTATTTTTAGCACTTTAGTTAGGCTTTGGGATTATTGGATAGCAGGGAGGGGGTGAGGTGGGGAGAGAAATACATGCAGAGACGAATGTTTTGAAAGGTGAAAATGTAAATGTTTTGGTGAATGAAGTCAGAGAACACCTAGACAGCTGTTATAGTAATCACCTTAACATTGATACTGATGGCTCAGTTATAAATAACATTGGTAGTGGTTCTGGTTTTGTCATACCAAGTCTAAATAATAAAAAACAATTTTCATCTTGACAAAGGATTTTCAATATTTACAGCAGAATTATATGCAATATTAATCGCTTTGACTTACATTTATGATACTCCCATGTCCTTTTATAATATTCTTTTTTATGTGTTGATTCAAAATCTGTCTTGCAATCTCTGCTAAGTTGGAATGGTAAGGCTCGAAGAGATTTACTTCTTAATATCCATCATCTCATACATTGCATAGGGATTCAAGGAATATATGTTAATGTAGATTTTGGTTGGGTTCCTTCTCATTGTGGGTTGACAGGAAATGAAACAGCAGACAGACCAGCCAAATCTGGAGCTAAACAACGATTGTGATTTCAGATCCCCTTGAAGAAGTCTTCGGATGAAATTTTGTTAACTTTGGAAAATTGTGTCTATAACAGAAATCGTGGGGGAAAACTCAAACATTTGACCACTTGTCCTCGCTACATTTCTAAGATAATAACTAATCTATAGTTCAATGCATGGAACACTAAATATTCTAATAATGTTTTGTGTTCTTGTGGTATGCCTATCTCAGTGCGTCATTTGTTGATAGAATGCTCTATATTAACTCCAATTTATAGAGATAAATCTATTGACGTTATCAACTTTCAAAATGACAGTCAAATATTATCCGGCCCTTACATAATTAATATTGCTCCAATAATTGCACAATCCCAAGTTGTAAAGTTGCTTTGATGTGTCTTTTATCAATTTCAATAAGTTCATTTTACCTTTACTGCTATTGTTTTCTTCTTTTATTTTTCGTCTAATGTCATCAATGGTGAACAGACGTTAAATAAACCACTGAACTGAGCTGAAAGAAAGTGTAAGGGAGAAAAACCCCAGATGTGGATGTCTTAGTCTGGAGTGTTGTTTTATATGAATACCTTACGGGTGGGGGTTTTTCTTCAGTTTTTGTTTTGTTACGTCTTTGACTTGAGGCATCCCGACAGCCCACTGTTACGTCTTTGACTTGAGGCATCCCGACAGCCCACAGTCTTTGTTTATCTGTTCTTTGTCTCAGTGTTTTGGAGCAGTGTATATGTGGGGCCTTCTCCCTGTCCTTTGTTTATCTGTTCGTTGTCTCCGTGTTTTGGAGCAGTGTATATGTGGGGCCTTCTCCCTGTCCTTTGTTTATCTGTTCTTTGTCTCCGTGTTTTGGAGCAGTGTATATGTGGGGCCTTCTCCCTGTCCTTTGTTTATCTGTTCTCTGTCTCCGTGTTTTTGGAGCAGTGTATATGTGGGGCCTTCTCCCTGTCCTTTGTTTATCTGTTCTCTGTCTCCGTGTTTTGGAGCAGTGTATATGTGGGGCCTTCTCCCTGTCCTTTGTTTATCTGTTCTTTGTCTCCGTGTTTTGGAGCAGTGTATATGTGGGGCCTTCTCCCTGTCCTTTGTTTATCTGTTCTTTGTCTCCGTGTTTTGGAGCAGTGTATATGTGGGGCCTTCTCCCTGTCCTTTGTTTATCTGTTCTTTGTCTCCGTGTTTTGGAGCAGTGTATATGTGGGGCCTTCTCCCTGTCCTTTGTTTATCTGTTCTCTGTCTCCGTGTTTTGGAGCAGTGTATATGTGGGGCCTTCTCCCTGTCCTTTGTTTATCTGTTCTCTGTCTCCGTGTTTTGGAGCAGTGTATATGTGGGGCCTTCTCCCTGTCCTTTGTTTATCTGTTCTTTGTCTCCGTGTTTTGGAGCAGTGTATATGTGGGGCCTTCTCCCTGTCCTTTGTTTATCTGTTCTTTGTCTCCGTGTTTTGGAGCAGTGTATATGTGGGGCCTTCTCCCTGTCCTTTGTTTATCTGTTCTTTGTCTCCGTGTTTTGGAGCAGTGTATATGTGGGGCCTTCTCCCTGTCCTTTGTTTATCTGTTCTTTGTCTCCGTGTTTTGGAGCAGTGTATATGTGGGGCCTTCTCCCTGTCCTTTGTTTATCTGTTCTCTGTCTCCGTGTTTTGGAGCAGTGTATATGTGGGGCCTTCTCCCTGTCCTTTGTTTATCTGTTCTTTGTCTCCGTGTTTTGGAGCAGTGTATATGTGGGGCCTTCTCCCTGTCCTTTGTTTATCTGTTCTTTGTCTCCGTGTTTTGGAGCAGTGTATATGTGGGGCCTTCTCCCTGTCCTTTGTTTATCTGTTCTTTGTCTCCGTGTTTTGGAGCAGTGTATATGTGGGGCCTTCTCCCTGTCCTTTGTTTATCTGTTCTTTGTCTCCGTGTTTTGGAGCAGTGTATATGTGGGGCCTTCTCCCTGTCCTTTGTTTATCTGTTCGTTGTCTCCGTGTTTTGGAGCAGTGTATATGTGGGGCCTTCTCCCTGTCCTTTGTTTATCTGTTCTTGTCTCCGTGTTTTTGGAGCAGTGTATATGTGGGGCCTTCTCCCTGTCCTTTGTTTATCTGTTCTTTGTCTCCGTGTTTTGGAGCAGTGTATATGTGGGGCCTTCTCCCTGTCCTTTGTTTATCTGTTCTTTGTCTCCGTGTTTTGGAGCAGTGTATATGTGGGGCCTTCTCCCTGTCCTTTGTTTATCTGTTCGTTGTCTCCGTGTTTTGGAGCAGTGTATATGTGGGGCCTTCTCCCTGTCCTTTGTTTATCTGTTCTTTGTCTCCGTGTTTTGGAGCAGTGTATATGTGGGGCCTTCTCCCTGTCCTTTGTTTATCTGTTCTCTGTCTCCGTGTTTTGGAGCAGTGTATATGTGGGGCCTTCTCCCTGTCCTTTGTTTATCTGTTCTTTGTCTCCGTGTTTTGGAGCAGTGTATATGTGGGGCCTTCTCCCTGTCCTTTGTTTATCTGTTCTTTGTCTCCGTGTTTTGGAGCAGTGTATATGTGGGGCCTTCTCCCTGTCCTTTGTTTATCTGTTCTTTGTCTCCGTGTTTTGGAGCAGTGTATATGTGGGGCCTTCTCCCTGTCCTTTGTTTATCTGTTCTCTGTCTCCGTGTTTTGGAGCAGTGTATATGTGGGGCCTTCTCCCTGTCCTTTGTTTATCTGTTCTCTGTCTCCGTGTTTTGGAGCAGTGTATATGTGGGGCCTTCTCCCTGTCCTTTGTTTATCTGTTCGTTGTCTCCGTGTTTTGGAGCAGTGTATATGTGGGGCCTTCTCCCTGTCCTTTGTTTATCTGTTCTTTGTCTCCGTGTTTTGGAGCAGTGTATATGTGGGGCCTTCTCCCTGTCCTTTGTTTATCTGTTCGTTGTCTCCGTGTTTTGGAGCAGTGTATATGTGGGGCCTTCTCCCTGTCCTTTGTTTATCTGTTCGTTGTCTCCGTGTTTTGGAGCAGTGTATATGTGGGGCCTTCTCCCTGTCCTTTGTTTATCTGTTCTTTGTCTCCGTGTTTTGGAGCAGTGTATATGTGGGGCCTTCTCCCTGTCCTTTGTTTATCTGTTCTTTGTCTCCGTGTTTTGGAGCAGTGTATATGTGGGGCCTTCTCCCTGTCCTTTGTTTATCTGTTCGTTGTCTCCGTGTTTTGGAGCAGTGTATATGTGGGGCCTTCTCCCTGTCCTTTGTTTATCTGTTCGTTGTCTCCGTGTTTTGGAGCAGTGTATATGTGGGGCCTTCTCCCTGTCCTTTGTTTATCTGTTCTCTGTCTCCGTGTTTTGGAGCAGTGTATATGTGGGGCCTTCTCCCTGTCCTTTGTTTATCTGTTCGTTGTCTCCGTGTTTTGGAGCAGTGTATATGTGGGGCCTTCTCCCTGTCCTTTGTTTATCTGTTCTTTGTCTCCGTGTTTTGGAGCAGTGTATATGTGGGGCCTTCTCCCTGTCCTTTGTTTATCTGTTCTTTGTCTCCGTGTTTTGGAGCAGTGTATATGTGGGGCCTTCTCCCTGTCCTTTGTTTATCTGTTCTTTGTCTCCGTGTATTTGGAGCAGTGTATATGTGGTTTTGGCCTTCTGGGGCCTCCCTGTCCTTTGTTTATCTGTTCTTTGTCTCCGTGTTTTGGAGCAGTGTATATGTGGGGCCTTCTCCCTGTCCTTTGTTTATCTGTTCTTTGTCTCCGTGTTTTGGAGCAGTGTATATGTGGGGCCTTCTCCCTGTCCTTTGTTTATCTGTTCTCTGTCTCCGTGTTTTGGAGCAGTGTATATGTGGGGCCTTCTCCCTGTCCTTTGTTTATCTGTTCTTTGTCTCCGTGTTTTGGAGCAGTGTATATGTGGGGCCTTCTCCCTGTCCTTTGTTTATCTGTTCTTTGTCTCCGTGTTTTGGAGCAGTGTATATGTGGGGCCTTCTCCCTGTCCTTTGTTTATCTGTTCTTTGTCTCCGTGTTTTGGAGCAGTGTATATGTGGGGCCTTCTCCCTGTCCTTTGTTTATCTGTTCTTTGTCTCCGTGTTTTGGAGCAGTGTATATGTGGGGCCTTCTCCCTGTCCTTTGTTTATCTGTTCGTTGTCTCCGTGTTTTGGAGCAGTGTATATGTGGGGCCTTCTCCCTGTCCTTTGTTTATCTGTTCTCTGTCTCCGTGTTTTGGAGCAGTGTATATGTGGGGCCTTCTCCCTGTCCTTTGTTTATCTGTTCGTTGTCTCCGTGTTTTGGAGCAGTGTATATGTGGGGCCTTCTCCCTGTCCTTTGTTTATCTGTTCTTTGTCTCCGTGTTTTGGAGCAGTGTATATGTGGGGCCTTCTCCCTGTCCTTT
>CM065691.1:2961022-2963522 GCA_017654935.2 Phymorhynchus buccinoides | reverse complement strand
TCTCTCTCTCTGCCGGTCTGTCTGTGTCTGTCCTTCACTCCCTCTTTCTGTCTCAGGCTGTGTCTCAGTCCGTCTCTCTTTCTCTCTGTTTCATTGTCCATTAGCAAGAGAACTTTTCAAGAATTCGGGTATTGATGGTTTTATTGATGGATCGACGCCATTGTCTCTACCCAGTATTCTAAACAATTATTCTGTTCTTGATTCAGTTTGTAAATGTTTATTAAGTAGTTCACTTATTATTTATCTTTAACATTGTTCATTTAGCGGTTATATTCTTTAAATGTAATTTGTTTTGTGGGGGGGAGTATGATTAGGTCTGCATCACTATCATATCGCTTACTCTAATGCTTACACACATTTACAGACACACCCACTCACACTCACCACACCAACATCAAACTACAATATATTGTCTGAATCACTTTTAGTGGAAGGACATTACACTGAAGAACACAACACACACACACACACACACACACACACACACACACACACACACACACACACACACACACACACACACACACACACACACACACACACACTGAACACACACTCATAGTAAAAGAAGCCCTTTTTCATTAGTCCCTATAATTGCATGGACCCTCTTATCTGTGGCTCTTTATATAAAGCACACAACACACTCCGCACTGTTAGGTCAAGTGATTGACCTAGGAGATTAGAGGGCTTCGAAACTGAGAGAAGAAAGTGTGTGTGTGTGTGTGTGTGTGTGTGTGTGTGTGTGTGTGTGTGTGTGCGTGTGTGTGTGCGTGTGTGTGTGTGTGTGTGTGTGTGTGCGTGCGTGCGTGTGTGTGTGTGCGTGTGCGTGCGTGTGCGCGCGCTTGTGTGCGAGTGTGTGCGTGTGTGCGGGGTGGGGGTGGGGGTGGGGGGCGGCGATGGGGGTGTGTGTGTGTGTGTGTGTGTGCACGCGCGCGTATGTGTTCATATACTGGAATTGAGGCTTAATAAGAAGAACAAATGTCAGAATGAATCAGGAAGCCACAACCACACAACAATGACATTGAGATTAATAGATTTGTCCTTTGCCGGTCTACGATCGCAAAGGAGTATGTTTTCGTTCGTGTATGTAACTTTTTTTCTTTCTTTTTTTGTCTGTCCCAAGGATATCTCCCGAATTGCTGAACCGAATAGCTTCACATTTTGTGTGGTGGTTTGTCACCACGAGAGGAAGGCATCCGCGCAAAACGTTTTGCCGTCCTGACCTTGACCTTGGTGTATGACCTTGAAAACCGAAAATCTTTAAGGGGCCATAACGTCCACACTAATGTAGGTCCGTGGTCCACACCGTTGGTCTTAGATTCCAATTTGGCATGTAGACTTTTTCTTATGGCCGTTCTGATGATGGCATACCGGTCAAGGTCAATGTCAAGGTCCGGGAGATCGGTAGGCCTTGAAAATGGTAGTATCTAAAAATGGGGTTTTAAATTTAAGCCATAGTTTCCACATTTCTACTTGACAGAAGCGCTTCAGATTGTGTGTGGCGCTGTATAACCTAGAGTAGAAAACATCCGAGCATACATTATCGCCATACTGACCTTGACCTTGAAGTGTGACCTTGAAAACCAAAATTTCCTTCTTTACGCTATATATTTCTTCTTCAAGCTGTATCTCGTGAACTAGAAGACAGAATCTCTTCCAATTTTGTGTCAGGATGTGACACTAAGAGTATAACGCATTCGTACATGAATTATCCCTCGGAAATAGAATGTCGCCGAGCGGCAGACATGCTTCCGTTTTTCTTCACCCTCCTTTATCTCGTGAAATACTGTATAGAATCACTCAAAATTTTGTGTGGAGGTGTAAAAAGAAGAGTAGAAGACAAGTCATTGCAGTTCAAATTATGCCACGTGGGATTTTAATGTCGCCGAGCGGCAGGCATGTCTCCGAGTTAAGGGTGTACACCCCATTAAGGGTGTACACCCCACTAATTAAGGGTGTACATCCTGGTAAAGGAGGGGGTCTAATACTAAACGTAAAAGACATCCTAGCACAACATGTGCCACGTGGGGCTTAAATGTTGCCGAGTGGCAGACATGTCTCAGTGTTAAGGGTGTGCACCCCACCAATCTAAGGGTGTGCATCCCGGAAAACGATTTGCACCCAGTCAAGGGTGTGTAGGTGCATCACCCAAAGGTCACAAGGAGGACGAGGACCGAACATGTGAAGAGGGAAGGGAGGTACAGGGCGGGGCATGTACAGGGCGTAACCGGCAAAGGACATATCTGCCGCTCGGCGATGCCCTTGTTATTTGCTTAAGTTTGTCTGTTTGCTTTTTATGTTTTAGGGAATATGGGCTTTGAATGTTGTTATTGTCGCTGCGCATAGTGCTTTCATTCGTTTTGCTTTTTGTTCTGTTGTGAAACTGATGCAATATTTGTGAACATTTATATGACGAGTATGCTAAGTTATGGTAATCTCATTCATTTCGCAGCAGGGATTGTTTTTGCTTATATATATATATATATATATATATATGTGT
>CM065691.1:2928522-2956022 GCA_017654935.2 Phymorhynchus buccinoides | reverse complement strand
GGGGGGGTGTGGGTTATGTGTGTGATTTAGGGGGGGGGGGGGGGGGTGTGGGGGGGTGTGGAGGTGTTTGGTGGGGGGGTCTGTGTGGTGTGTGTGTGGTGGGGGGGATGTGTGTGTGTGTTGTGTGGGGGGGTCTGGGTGTGTGTGTGTGTGTGGGGGGGGATCTGTGTGTGTGGTGTGGGGGGGGGTATGTGGTGTGTGGGTGGGGGGGGGGTTCGTGTAGTGTGTGTGTGGTTTTGGGGTTTTGAGGGTGTGTGTGGGGGGGGTCTGGTGGTGTGTGTGTGGTGGGGGGGGGGTGTGGTGTGGTTGGGGGGTGGTGGGGGGGGGGGGTCTGTGTGTGTGTGGGGGTGTGTGTGGGGGGGGGGGTGGGTGTGGTGTGTGGGGGGGGGGGGGGTCTGTGGGGGGTGGGTCTGTGGGCGGGTGGTGGGGGGGGGGTTCTGTGTGGGTTGTGGGGGGGGATCTGTTCTGGGTGTTTTTTTTTGGGGGGTCTGTGTGGGGGGGGGAGGGGGGAAGAGGGGGGGGTCTCTGGGTGTGGGGTGTCTTTGGGGGGGGGGTCTGTGTGGGGGGGGGGGGGTCTGTGTGTGGGGGGGGGATCTGTGCGTGTGGGGGGGGGTGTCTTCTGTGGGGGGGGGGGGTGCCTGTGTGGTGGGGTGTGTGGGGGGGGGGGGGTCTGTGG
Organism: Phymorhynchus buccinoides; assembly: GCA_017654935.2. NCBI lineage: Eukaryota > Metazoa > Mollusca > Gastropoda > Neogastropoda > Raphitomidae > Phymorhynchus > Phymorhynchus buccinoides. Next base: position 2,955,346 of record CM065691.1, on the reverse strand, counting down.
GTAGCGGGGGGGGGGGAGGGGGATGTGTGTGTGTGGGGGGGGGACTGTGTGTGGAAGGGGGCTAGTTGGGTGGGGGGGGGGGGGGGGATCTTGTGTGTGTGTGTAGGGGGGGGCTCGTGTATGGGGGGGGGGGGGGGGGCTGTGTGTGTGTGTGAGGGGGGGGGGGGTCTGTGTGTGTGTGTGGGTGTCTGTCGTGTGTGTGGGGGGGGGGGGGTCTGTTGTGTGGGTGTGTGTGTCTGGTGTGTGTGTGTGTGGGGGGGGGTCTGTGTGTGTGGGGTGTGGGTGGGGGGTGTCTGTGGGGGTGGGGGGGGGGTGGGTCTGTGTGTGTGTGGGGGGGGGCGTGTCGGATGTGTGGGGGGGGTGTGGGTCTGTGTGGGGGTGGGGGCTGTGTGTGTGTGTGTGGGGGGGGGTCTCTCCTGTGTGCCTTGACTTAATCGTTCTTTTCATTTTCATTGTTTTACACGATGTTTATTTGTATTGATTTATTATTGTGTGCAAAAAAATAATAATAAGTTTGTTTGGTTTTTATAACACACTTTTATGTTTGTCTTGTTTTGCCTTAGGCCATGGTGTAAAAAACAAAGCTGTCCCAGCTGATCCAATTACCCTCAATAAACCAAATGATCGTATTCGTGTTCTTCCTTCGTCATTGTCACTAGTAGGCCTACCTCACAGTTAAATACTACACAGCATCACACCATAGATTGAGTTGATTGTCAACATTCCTTTGAGGTGGGTTGAAGTAGACAAATGTAGACATATACAACAAATGTGTGCTCGAAATCTTTGCATTGGAAAGGTTATTTGACATTGAGAGGCCCACTTTCTGTATCCTCTCTGTCTCTGTCTGCCTGATTGTCTGTCTGTCTCCTGCGCCTCTCTCTCTCTCTCTCTCTCTCTCTCTCTCTCTCTCTCTCTCTCTCTCTCTCTCTCTCTCTCTCTCTCTCTATCTCCATCTCTCTCTCTCTCTGTCTCTCTCTCTCTTTCTCTCTCTCTCTCTCTCTCTCTCTCTCTCTCTCTCTCTCTCTCTCTCTCTCTCTCCTCTCTTTCTCTCTCTCCAACCTATATGCATAACTTATCCAGGTATATTTTCCATGCGATCAACAGACGTAAGAGAATATTTTTGAAATAATTATGATTAAATGTATAATGTGACTGTTCTAAAATGTATGTATCATTCTCCCAGAGAGGTAGCAGTAGCATAAATATTTCATTCATGATCTCATTGATCGGCTGATATATGCTCGATTTTGTAAACATAATAATGTTGTTAGTTATTGTCCTTAATGTTCGTATTATTTTGGCATGCCCCTTCTCCCCTTCCTCCCAATGTTGTATTGTGGCCTAAGGCCAATGTACAAATAAACTTCCGAGTTCCGAGTTCTCTCTCTCTCCTCTCTCTCTCTTCCCTCTTCTCTCTCTCTCCTCTCTCCCTCCCTCTCTCTCTCTCTCTCTCTCTCTCTTCTCTCTCTCTCTCCCTTCCTCTCTCTGTCTCTCTTGTTTTTTAAAAGTGTATGACCATAGGGCTGAATGTAAAAATATTATCTTTTACTTTATCATTACATCTCTCTCTCTCTCTCTCTCTCTCTCTCTCTCTCTCTCTCTCTCTCTCTCTCTCTCTCTCTCTCTCTCTCTCTTCTCTCTCTCTCTCTCTCTCTCTCTCTCTCTCTCTCTCTCTCTCTCTCTCTCTCTCTCTCTCTCTCTCTCTCTCTCTCTCTCTCTATCTCTCTCTATCTCTCTCCTCTCTCTCTCTCTCTCTCTCTCCTCTCTCTCTCTCTCTCTCTCTCTCTCTCTCTCTCTCTCTCTCTCTCTCTCTCTCTCTCTCTCTCTCTCTCTCTCTCTCAAGCGATTCATGGGAGTTAACCCCAAATCGCCCAAACACTTGGTATAGGTGAAACGGGTAGGTATCCATTGCATGTTGCAACACGTTTGAGATGCATAAAAGTTTGGTTACGTCTTATATAGATGGATGGTAGTCGATGCCCAAATAAAGCCTATAATATGCTGTTAAACCTTCAAAAACTAAATTATGACACATGGGCTTGTAAAGTTAGAAATGTTTTGTACCGTTTTGGCTTTGGGGAGGTTTGGGAAGCACAAGGAGTTGGTAATACAAAAGCATTCTTGGCAGTATTAAAACAAAGATTTATAGATTGTTTTCAACAAGATTGGCATGCAAGCTTAGAGTCGCACACTTTTTATTATGTGTATATGCATCCTTTAAGCAAACTTTTACTTTAAGTACTCATTTGTGTGAAACTGTGAATATCAAAGTACGAAACACTTTGTCAAGGTTTAGAATTGGCATGTCCCCTTTGAATTGTCACTTTTTGCAGTTTAAAAGTGACCCAAATAGAAATGTATATTGTCCTTTTTGTAATCATATTCCCGAGTCAGAAATCCACTTTTTGTTTGTTTGTCCCATGTATGACACCCTTCCTAGAGAACCTATTCGAAAAAAATATTATAACAATCCTATGTTTACATTTGTGTTAACGTTCTTGTACAAACAAAAGTATTGTAAGAAAAGTGGCTGTTTTTATCTTTAAAGCTATGAAAGTTAGGCAAGAGTTACGTACTGTTTGTAATGTCAAGTTAATAATGTAATGTCAATTTGTTGTTGTCACACTCACTCCATTGTATGGGCATGGCCTAACAATTAAACTTTCCTGACTCCTGAACTTCTCTCTCTCTCTCTCTCTCTCTCTCTCTCTCTCTCTCTCTCTCTCTCTCTCTCTCTCTCTCTCTCTCTCTCTCTCTCTCTCTCTCTCTCTCTCTCTCTCTCTCTCTCTCTCTCTCCCTCTCTCTTAAATGTCATATAATACTTTGTGTAAAACGGGCTTTGAATATTTAGAATGTACTGATGCTATTATAGATTTATAACTCCCACCCCCACCCCCACCCTCAACCCTGTTTGTATAAGGGCATATGGCCCAAAATACAATAAACAATTTCAGTGTCAATGTTTACTCTCTCTTTCTCGCTCTCTTCTCTCTCTCTCTCTCTCTCTCTCTCTCTCTCTCTCTCTCTCTCTCTCTCTCTCTCTCTCTCTCTCTCTCTCTCTCTCTCTCTCTCTTCTCCCTCCTGATTCTCTCTCTCTCTCCCTCTCTCTTCTTACATTTCTGATTGCCTCAAAATGTTTACCAAGTCAATCTCTTCACGTTGAAAGGAATGTCTATCCCAGTCCAGATCCAAACCTGCACTCGTTTTCACCCCAGTCTAACTAATATTTATTCCACAAACACATTTCCAATTTACTCCCGAACGCGTCTTGTGTGATGTTAACTTCTTACAATGTGGTGGGGGGTTATGTATCATAATGCCCTCGTCTCTATCCCCGATTGTATGAGTCACCGATTTTGTCTATAATCTATTTTGTCATATTATGTGTCTCTATCTTTATATGTCCCCGATTCTATGTGTCCCCAATGTTGCTTCTATGTGTCCCCGTCTCTATGTGTCCCCAGGTTTGTCTCAATGTGTCCCCGTCTCTATGTGTCCCCAGTTTTGTCTCTATGTGTCCCCGTCTCTATGTGTCATCCCGTTTTGTCTCTATGTGTCCCCGTCTCTATGTGTCACCCCGTTTTGTCTCTATGTGTCCCCGTCTCTATGTGTCATCCCGTTTTGTCTCTATGTGTCCCCGTCTCTATGTGTCATCCCGTTTTGTCTCTATGTGTCCCCGTCTCTATGTGTCATCCCGTCTCTATGTGTCTCCGTCTGTATGTGTCACCAATTTTTGTCTCTATGTGTCCCCGTCTCTATGTGTCACCCGTTTTGTCTCAATGTATCCCCGTCTCTATGTGTCATCCCGTTTTGTCTCTATGTGTCCCCGTCTGTATGTGTCCCCGTTTTGTATCAATGTCCCCCGTCTCTATGTGTCCCCGTCTCTCTATGTGTCCCCCTCTATGTCATCCTTTTGTCTCTATGTGTCCCCGTCTCTATGTGTCATCCGTTTTGTCTCTATGTGTCCCCGTCTCTATGTGTCCCCATTGTCTCTATGTGTCCCCGTCTCTATGTGTCATCCCGTTGTCTTTGTCTCTATGTGTCCCCGTCTCTATGTGTCCTGGTTTTGTCTCTATGTGTCCCCGTCTCTATGTGTCATCCCGTTTTTGTCTCTATGTGTCCCCGTCTCTATGTGTCATCCCCGTCTCTATGTGTCCCCGTCTGTATGTGTCACCCGTTTTGTCTCAATGTATCCCCGTCTCTATGTGTCCCAAATTCGTCTCTATGTGTCCCCGTCTCTATGTGTCACCCGTTTTTTGTCTCTATGTGTCCCCGTCTGTATGTGTCACCCGTTTTGTCTCTATGTGTCCCCGTCTGTATGTGTCACCCGTTTTCCCGGTTTGTCTCTATGTGTCCCCCGTCTGTATGTGTCACCCGTTTTTGTCTCTATGTGTCCCCGTCTCTATATGTCATCCCGTCTCTATTGTGTCCCCGTCTCTATGTGTCCCCGTTTTGTCTCTATGTGTCCCCGTCTCTATGTGTCCCCGTTTTGTCTCTATGTTGTCCCCGTCTCTATATGTGTCATCCCGTTTTGTCTCTATGTGTCCCCGTCTCTATATGTCACCCGTTTTGTCTCTATGTGTCCCCGTCTCTATGTGTCACCCGTCTGTTTATGTGTCCCCCGTCTGTATGTGTCACCCGTTTTGTCTCTATGTGTCCCCGTCTCTATGTGTCACCCGTTTTGTCTCTATGTGTCCCCGTCTCTATGTGTCATCCCGTTTTGTCTCTATGTGTCCCCGTCTCTATGTGTCCCGTTTTGTCTCTATGTGTCCCTGGTCTCTATGTGTCACCCCGTTTTGTCTCTATGTGTCCCCGTCTCTATGTGTCATCCCGTCTTTGTCTCTATTTGTGTCCCCGTCTCTATGTGTCATCCCGTTTTGTCTCTATGTGTCCCCGTCTGTATGTGTCCCCCCCGTTTTGTTCTCTATGTGTCCCCGTCTCTATGTGTCCCCCGTTTTGTCTCTATGTGTCCCCGTCTCTATGTGTCCCCGTTTTGTCTCTATGTGTCCCCGTCTCTATGTGTCCCCGTCTCTATGTGTCCCCGTCTCTATGTGTCCCTTTTGTCTCTATGTGTCCCCGTCTCTATGTGTCACCCGTTTTGTCTCTATGTGTCCCCGTCTCTATGTGTCACCAATTTTGTCTCTATGTGTCCCCGTCTCTATGTGTCATCCCGTTTTGTGTCTCTATGTGTCCCCGTCTGTATGTGTCACCCGTTTTGTCTCTATGTGTCCCCGTCTGTATGTGTCCCCGTTTTGTCTCTATGTGTCCCCGTCTCTATGTGTCACCCTCTATGTGTCCCCGTCTCTATGTGTCAATCCTGTTTGTCTCTATGTGTCCCCGTCTCTAGTATCATATTGGTTTTCATCCCGTTTTGTCTCTATGTGTCCCCGTCTCTATGTGTCATCCCGTTTTGTCTCTATGTGTCCCCGTCTCTATGTGTCATCCCGTTTTGTCTCTATGTGTCCCCGTCTCTATGTGTCATCCCGTTTTGTCTCTATGTGTCCCCGTCTCTATGTGTCCCCGTTTTGTCTCTATGTGTCCCCGTCTCTATGTGTCATCCCCGTTTTGTCTCTATGTGTCCCCGTCTCTATGTGTCCCCGTTTTGTCTCTATGTGTCCCCATCTCTATGTGTCATCAGTTTTGTCTCTATGTGTCCCCGTCTCTATGTGTCATCCCGTTTTGTCTCTATGTGTCCCCGTCTCTATGTGTCTCCACGTTTTGTCTCTATGTGTCCCCGTCTCTATGTGTCATCCCGTTTTGTCTCTATGTGTCCCCGTCTCTATGTGTCATCCCGTTTTGTCTCTATGTGTCCCCGTCTCTATTGTGTCCCCGTTTTGGGTCTATGTGTCCCCGTCTCTATGTGTCCCCGTCTCTATGTGTCATCCCTGTCTCTATGTGTCCCCGTCTCTATGTGTCACCATCTCTATGTGTCCCCGTCTCTATGTGTCATCCCGTTTTGTCTCTATGTGTCCCCGTCTCTATGTGTCACCCGTTTTTGTCTCTATGTGTCCCCGTCTCTATGTGTCCCCGTTTTGTCTCTATGTGTCCCCGTCTCTATGTGTCATCCCGTTTTGTCTCTATGTGTCCCCGTCTCTATGTCATCCCCGTTTTGTCTCTATGTGTCCCCGTCTCTATGTGTCATACCAATTTTGTCTCTATGTGTCCCCGTCTCTATGTGTCATCCCGTTTCTCTCTATGTGTCCCCGTCTCTATGTGTCATCCCGTTTTGTCTCTATGTGTCCCCGTCTCTATGTGTCCTTTTGTCTCTATGTGTCCCCGTCTCTATGTGTCACCGTCTCTCTATGTGTCCCCGTCTCTATGTGTCCCCGTCTCTATGTGTCCCCGTCTCTATGTGTCCATCCCGTTTTTCAAACTACCTGTCTCTATGTGTCCCCGTCTCTATGTGTCATCCCGTGGTCTCTATGTGTCCCCGTCTCTATGTGTCACCCGTTTTGTCTCTATGTGTCCTGGTCTCTATGTGTCCCCCGTCTCTATGTGTCCCCGTCTGTATGTGTCCCCGTCTCTATGTGTCCCCGTCTCTATGTGTCACCGTCTGTCTCTATTTGTCCCCGTCTCTATGTGTCCCCGTCTCTATGTGTCCCCGTCTCTATGTGTCCCCAGGTGGTCTCTATGTGTCCCCGTCTCTATGTGTCCCCATCTCTATGTGTCCCCGTCTCTATGTGTCCCCGTTTTGTCTCTATGTGTCCCCGTCTCTATGTGTCCCCGTCTCTATGTGTCCCCATCTCTATGTGTCCCCGTCTCTATGTGTCCCCGTCTCTATGTGTCCCCGTCTCTATGTGTCCCCGTCTCTATGTGTCCTGGGTCTCTATGTGTCCTGGTCTCTATGTGTCCTGGTCTCTATGTGTCCCCGTCTCTATGTGTCCCCGTCTCTATATGTCCCCGTCTCTATGTGTCCTGGTCTCTATGTGTCCTGGTCTCTATTTGTCCCCCGTCTCTATGTGTCCCCGTCTCTATGTGTCCCCGTCTCTATGTGTCCCCGTCTCTATGTGTCCTGTCTCTATATTGTCCCCGTCTCTATGTGTCCCCATCTCTATGTGTCCCCACTCTCTATGTGTCCTGGTCTCTATGTGTCCTGGTCTCTATGTGTCCTGTCTCTATGTGTCCTGGTCTCTATGTGTCCTGGTCTCTATGTGTCCTGGTCTCTATGTCCTGGTCCTGTCCTGGTCTCTATGTGTCCTGGTCTCTATATGTCCTCTTCTCTATTTGTCCCCGTCTCTATGTGTCCTGTCTCTATGTGTCCTGGTCTCTATATGTCCTGGTCTCTATGTGTCCTGGTCTCTATTTGTCCCCGTCTCTATGTGTCCTGGTCTCTATTTGTCCCCGTCTCTATGTGTCCTGGTCTCTATGTGTCCTGGTCTCTATGTGTCCTGGTCTCTATATGTCCCCGTCTCTATGTGTCCTGGTCTCTATGTGTCCTGGTCTCTATGTGTCCTGTCTCTATGTGTCCCACAGTCTATGTGTCCTGGTCTCTATGTGTCCTGGTCTCTATGTGTCCCCGTCTCTATGTGTCCCCGTCTCTATGTGTCCTGTCTCTATATATCCCCGTCCTATGTGTCCTGTCTCTATGTGTCCTGGTCTCTATTCTCTATTGTCCTGGTCTCTATGTGTCCTGGTCTCTATTTGTCCTGGTCTCTATGTGTCCTGGTCTCTATGTGTCCTGGTCTCTATGTGTCCTGGTCTCTATATGTCCCCGTCTCTATGTGTCCTGGTCTCTATTTGTCCCAGTCATGTATCTATCCGTCTGTATGTGACACAGAAACCTTACCCTAACCATAATCCAAACCCTCAACTTAATCTGAAATCCTATCCCTAACCCTTACCTAATCCGAGGGGACGAGTAGAACCAGGGGCACATAGAGACAGGGAATTCATAGAGACGGGGTGTTCATAGAGACAGGGAGTTCATAGAGACAGGGAGTTCATAGAGACAGGGAGTTCATAGAGACAGGGAGTTCATAGAGACAGGGAGTTCATAGAGACAGGGAGTTCATAGAGACGGGGAGTTCATAGATAGAGACAGGGAGTTCATAGAGACAGGGAGTTCATAGAGACAGGGAGTTCATAGAGACAGGGAGTTCATAGAGACAGGGAGTTCATAGAGACAGGGAGTTCATAGAGACAGGGAGTTCATAGAGACAGGGAGTTCATAGAGACAGGGAGTTCATAGAGACAGGGAGTTCATAGAGACGGGGACGTATAGATGCGGGGGCACAATTAGGGTGACACATAGAGAAGGGGCACATAGAGACGGTGAAAATAGAGACGGGGACACATAGAGACGGGATGTATAGATTTCGGGGCACAATGATGGTGACATATAGAGACGGGGACACATATAGACGGGGGCACATATAGACGGGGGCACAATGAGGGTGACACATAGACACTGGGACGAATAGAGACGGTGGACACAATGAAGGTGGCACATGGAGACGGGAACACATAGAAACGGGGACACATAGAGATGGGGGCACAACGAAAACTTAGCTTGACGTCCTCCCGGCCGTAGCCATATGGGACATTACTTTTTACTTAGTTGGAGAGTGGGGGCACATACAGATGGGACATACTTATAGAGAGGGGCACAATGAGGGTGACAAGTAGAGATGAGACACATAGAGATGGGGGCACATCCATTGATACTGTCGAAGGGTAGACTTTAGTTGACACATTGGAACCAAAGCTAAGTATACAGTTTTCTTTAATCGGTGGGGGGGGGGGGGGGGGGAGGGGGTAAGGTGGGAAAGAGGAGGTGTGTGTGTGTGTGTGTGTGTGTGTGTGTGAATGTGTGTGTGTGTGTGATCGTTAGCATTCTTATGCAGTATTTGACAACCGCCTAGAAAGCAACAAGTTTCTTCGTCCTTGATTGTTCTGTCTCTGTCTCTCTTTCTATGTCTCTGTCTCTCTCTGTCTCCTTGTCTGTCTGTGATTCTGTCTCTCCCTGTCTCTCTGTCTCTTTCACTCTGTCTCCGGCGTCTATCTGCCCATATCGTGTCTACGTCTGTCTGTCTGTTTATTTGTCTGCTCTCTCTCTCTCTCTCTCTCTCTCTCTCTCTCTCTCTCTCTCTCTCTCTCTCTCTCTCTCTCTCTCTCTCTCTCTCTCTCTCTCTCTTCTCTCTCTCTCACTCTCTCAATATTTTTGTATCTGTTTCTGTTTCTCTCCCTCACACACACACACACACACACACACACACACACACACACACACGTGCGCCCCACACACGTGCCCCTCTCTCTCTCTCTCTCTCTCTCTCTCTCTCTCTCTCTCTCTCTCTCTCTCTCTCTCTCTCTCTCTCTCTCTCAGATTGGAAGAATAGGCGTTGTCTAAAATCTATATCCTTGCAATATAAAGTTTAAGTTTTCAAGTTTCTCTCTCTCTCTCTCTCTCTCTCTCTCTCTCTCTCTCTCTCTCTCTCTCTCTCTCTCTCTCTCTCTCTCTCTCTCTCTCTCTCTCTCTCTCTCTCTCTCTCTCTCTCTCTCTCCTCTCTCTCTCTCTCCTCTCTCTCTCTCTCTCCCCCACCCCCTCTCTCTCCACTTACTCACTGGTACTCAGTTTACTTTCAATTAACGGCAGAACCCAGTCTTCCCTCTCCTGTGCGTTCCTCTGTATGCGGACCCCACACAGTCACAGTCATTCTGTACACAGGTCGTTTTCAACGTCAGTGAATGACTAGCAGTGTCCTGTTCGTTTGGGCCTCGGGCATATTACGAAAGAGAGTATTAAATGAAATATCAAGTTTATTTTCAAAGCGTGGGTTAGTCATTCAAAACTTGACCGTTCGAGCATAACCGTAAGTTACAGTAGCTGACTAGTATGCCTACTACTTAACCTTGGGTAGTTTATGTTATACAGGTCAGTCGTTTCCGACTATGACTGCTAGATAGCAGAGGGAGCAGCCGCTATTCCGGTGGGCTGGGATACAATTTGTTTATAGCGGATGCGCCTCGCCCAGGGTACATCCACTCTCTCAGCCAAAATGATTTGAGGACAGCTGGTGTTGGGGAAGGTCCCCAAAGGCCAACCAGCCCAGCTGCAGTACCAGAACCAGTGCCAATGCCCCCTAGTTTGAGAGTGATGGTCTTCCACAAAAGACGTGAAGAGCACATCCGTTGGGCACAGCTGACTAGTAGCAGAACTCCCTATACTCCCTTTACTCAAATAGGTTTTTATCATTGGTTGACAGTTAGCCTGTAGTAGGGGCCAACGACACAGTAAGAGCCATGCGGTAGATGAGGTTCTACAGCAATGGAAGATGATCATATGGTACGCATTGGCAACTATAGTGGTTTAAAGCAAGAACTGACAAATACAAAGGTTTAAAGCAAGAATTGCTGAACTTGATATGGGTTGGATATGTGCGCATAAAATGAATGCTATGTCAGTTTCCATTCTATAAACCTTAAACATTTTTTTGGTTTGGATTTTGTTCATTTGAGAAATACGTCTTTGCTTTTGAAACTAAACAGAATGTTGATATTGATGGCAAGTTTATTATTAAAAACACTTAAAAACAGAAGCTTGGGCTAACATAGCCCTACATGAATCAGTCACAATTCGTAACCTAGAAAAACAAAATAACATTGAAGCTATTAATCGGAATGGCATAAACACCATGTTTGTATTATCATTGTCTTGATGAGATAGCAAATGACCTTTTGTTTGACCTTTCAACTTTAAGGTCAAGTCCGACAGATGTATTTTAATGGTTCGTTTGGAGTCCTGTTAGCAGTGGAATGAGACCATGGACTGAGAGAGAGAGAGAGAGAGAGAGAGAGAGAGAGAGAGAGAGAGAGAGAGAGAGAGAGAGAGAGAGAGAGAGACAGAGACAGAGAGAGAGACAGAGACAGAGACAGAGAGAGACAGACAGAGAGAGAGAGAGAGAGAGAGAGAGAGAGAGAGAGAGAGAGAGAGAGAGAGAGAGAGAGAGAGAGAGAGTCAGAAAATGTATCATCAGGGTAGTGTGTGTGTGTGTGTGTGTGTGTGTGTGTGTGTGTGTGTGTGTGTGTGTGTGTGTGTGTGTGTGTGTGTACGCGCGCGAGTGTTGTGTGTGTGCGTGCATGTGCGCGCGCGTGTGCGCATGTATATGTGTGCTTATGTATAATTAATTTGTGTGCGTTTGTGTGCATGCATACCTGCGTAAGTGTTCGCGTGTATGCGTGGTGAGTCACTTAAAAGGAACAGTACGCTTTACATGATCATGGCTGCAACTACACAAAATGCAAAACCCTGAAAGGCCGGGGTCCAGGGGTAATGTCCCCCTGCAGCTGAAGCAAAAATTGATTTATGAAGGTATTTTAGTTTGCTTTTTCCACAATTTATATAAATGCTTATTTTAAAGTGTTTTAATAATACAGTAGACACACAAAGATCTGGTTTGACAAAAAAAAAGGAACTTCCTTTTCTGGTAAAATTCAGAAACAGGAAAATCCTTGTATAGCAGGAAACGTTTGCACCCATGCATGGTACCTCAAGACTATGCTTCAATCTGTATTGTGAAAAAACATCTGGACTTTAGTGGTGTTGCACTGCCTCCGGGCATTGCCTCCAGGATAGTTCCCACCATCTGTATATCTACTTCTGTCCCGTATGTGTCTGTTCCAGACCGGAGGACGTTAAACATATTTTCATTCATACATGATACATGTATTAATCTGTTGGCATCGTGCTTAATCTGTGACTTTATCACTACTGTTATACCAACACTGTTTAGGAAGGTGTGTTCGTTCAGTGCGTTTATGCATATATGGACGAGTGCGTGTGTGTGTTGGTGAGTCACTCGAGGGAACGGTATGCTGTTTTTAATTCTACAGCGGGGGCATTTTGTTATAATCCCTGACGCGTTATCTCCCCTGCATTACTCCACTATCAGGGGACTGAATTCTGTACTACGTGTCGTGAGTCATCCAGAGTGCTCTTACCTTTGCTCTTTTACGGAACACAGTTGTAGGTTTGTTTGTTACATTTACGCTTAACGTCAACGTGTGGACTTGTTTTATGAGGGCTTTTTATGGTTTAGATTTAGGGACCTAAATATAGCCGATAATCTTTCCAGACCCATCTGAATCTTTCATTTTGTAATCACAATAAACGTCAAGGTTTGTCGCACACTCAGTGTTTTGTGATGATTTTAATCATCATCATACTCTTATCAAATGCCTTGAAGTCATTCCAATCGTCGAGAAGATTTTTAAAAAGTATTAGTATTTTGTGCTATTTTTATGTTAATTGGCAAAATATTCCACAAAGGTGCAACTCTGTTAGAAAGATAAAATGATCTTGTGTTAGTTCTACAATATTGAATAAGTATTTTGTCAATACTGTTCCTTGTTTTGCCATAATTCGATATTGTGAATACATCATGCACATTTAGGCCATCTATATTATTAACAATCTTGAAAGTTTGAATTAGGTCACTCTAATTCGCCTGAAGTCTTTAATGTAGTTTGAGTTTGTGTTTATGAGTCTTGTGTGTGTGTGTGTGTGTGTGTGTGTGTGTGTGTGTGTGTGTGAATTTGTACTAATGACCAATCTGGGTTGGGTTGCCATGTCTGTCAATGGCCTTCATCAATAGTAGAGGAGACAACTGCACCACCGAACAATTGGGCTGAACTTTGTAGGCCCCTAAATGTGAGATACCAAGATACGTGATCTGCTTTTTCTCGGCCAATTGGCTTCAGGACAAGGCAGCTAGCGATTCACGAATGGCCATCTGTTGTTGTTGACGTACCCTGGCTAAACGACTCCGGGGATCATCCCAACAGCCGAAGCACTTGAACACTATGGTACAAATGCATTAATGATGGATGAGAACATTAGTCTACGCATGTGACCTTTTTTTATATTGCCCCGACATGTGGGCAGCCACACTCCTAATCCGTCTTGGGAGGATTTTGGACTGTTGATGTTATGCTAGGAGCTTGTCATGGCTAAGCTAAAGACAATCCCCGCATAACTATGCATAGCATAACAACATTTTGATGTATCCTTGGTGTTCTAGCCTATGTCAGTTGGTCTGACACGCTAAGGCGCAATGGCCATTTAACTTCTAAAACTTCAGAATACAGAGCTTACTTAAGCTTCCTCATTTCAATGACTTTACGGGCTTAGTGCCAATTGAACCAAGAGGGTGGTGACAATCTGTTTAACGTCCTCCGACCTGGAACAGGTACATACGGGACATTGTAACCATGAAGACAGTGGGTCGATCCTGGAGGTAGTGCAGTACCAGGAGAGACCTGGTGTATGAAATACTGTTGGTGGGAACCGAGAGGGTGTAGGTGAACCTCTCTGCCTTCAACAAGAACAGTGTGTGTGTGTGTGTGTGTGTGTGTGTGTGTGTGTGTGTGTGTGTGTGTGTGTGTGTGTGTGTGTCTTTGACTTTGAAATCAATGTATTTTGTCTACACCTATAATGATTTCTGTATTCATTTTGTTTTTGCTTGTACATAATGTAGTCAGTATTTGTACCATGTGCGTAGAGCTTATTAATCGTATTTCTTGTTCCCCTCCTCTTTGTAAATAATGTAAACATGTTTTGTTCTTTATATCTATTATGATCCGTGTTTCTATCTTTTCATATATAATCAGTGTTTATGTACAATGCTTTGTTTAGTTTAGTTTATTTTTCTTGTGTGTACGTGTAGGCATTACTCATTGTTTGCAGTGTTTAACTCAATGTTAATGTACAGCGCTCTGAGCTCCCCGCAAAGGCAGTAGAGCGCTTTATAAATGTCCAGCATTATTATTATTATTATTATTATTATTAGATGATGATTGCACTTCTAATGATTCACGTCATGTACAGACTTCAATCACAAGGTCAAAGTGGGCAATAAATCGTCTACAACATACCTACTGCACAACTCTGTAGTTTGTATGGCGACACAGGCGCACGCAAGGTTTTAAGCATGTGCATGTTTTGACGCTGTGTTCTGTAAGCCGTGACACACAATAAAGTGTAAAGGTGCCCTGGCATATGCCCTGGTCTGTGCACGGACAGGTGCATGTTTTGACGCTGTGTTCTGTAAGCCGTGACACACAATAAAGTGTAAAGGTGCCCTGGCATATGCCCTGGTCTGTGCACGGACATGTGCATGTTTTGACGCTGTGTTCTGTAAGCCGTGACACACAATAAAGTGTAAAGGTGCCCTGGCATATGCCCTGGTCTGTGCACGGACAGGTGCATGTTTTGACGCTGTGTTCTGTAAGCCGTGACACACAATAAAGTGTAAAGGTGCCATGGCATATGCCCTGGTCTGTGCACGGACAGGTGCATGTTTTGACGCTGTGTTCTGTAAGCCGTGACACACAATAAAGTGTAAAGGTGCCATGGCATATGCCCTGGTCTGTGCACGGACAGGTGCATGTTTTGACGCTGTGTTCTGTAAGCCGTGACACACAATAAAGTGTAAAGGTGCCATGGCATATGCCCTGGTCTGTCAGGGGGCTCAGAGCGCTGTACAACATTAACATTGAGCTAAACACTACAAACAATGAGTAATGCCTACACGTACACACAAGACAAATAAACTAAACTAAACAAAGCATTGTACATAAACACTGATTATATATGAAAAGATAGAAACACAGATCATAATAGATATCAAGAACAAAACATGTTTACATTATTTACAATGAGGAGGGGAACAAAAAATACGATTAATAAACTCTACGCACATGGTACAAATACTAAGTGTGTTTAAAGGGGCACCCTGACGGATTTGTTTTGTAAGAAACACGTCCAGATCACCAGGAAAACACCCTTTATAGAGATTCCAACACTCACTTTGCTCTTGTTTCCTAGAAATCACACCGTCAAATCGGCGATTCCTCCTTGGCGGAGGTGCTGGAAAAATTACTTCACCCAAAGAGAAGGCGTGTGACGTCTCTTTTCCAATGGCGGCCAAATCGTTTACACGAAATTCTTGCAATACAAGCCTTTAAAAAAAATACAGTGTATCTAAAGGAGTTTCGCTCACAACAAAGGAAATAGCTCCAATTTTATTTAACTGCACTACAAAAAAAGAAAACGCTTCAACCACAATGAGTGTCCTCCACCCACCCCATTCAAAATGGCTACTCTCTCCGGCATCTCCGCCAAGGAGTAATCGCCGTTTTGACGGTTTAATTGCTAGGAAACCAGAGCAAAGTGAGTGTTCCGATCCTTGAAAAGGCTGTCTTTCTGGTGATCTCGACGTGTTTCTTGCAAAACCTCATGGAAGTTCAGTTTAACGTCGCGTATCGGCTTTCGCCATGTACGACGGGCTGAACAAACCAACCAGGGTATAAACAAAAATTTATGTTCCTGAATCACTGCTTATATTAGCCAAAAGGCCGAGAAGCGATCAGAATTTAATAAACCTCATCCGTCAGTGTCCACCTTTAAGCTCACCTGTTCACCTGCTTACACTCTTGTTGGGCATTTACGTATTCTATTATTGACGCTTTGTATCTGTTTTTGTTTTTTTGTGTCTATCTGGCTGGTTTTCTGTATTTCTTTTTGTTTCTATTTCATTATTCATGTATTTGTTGTCTGTTTGTTCATTTTCTACTATTGTTCCTTGTATGTAATGCTCGTATTAAAGTTGTTCTGTCGAACAAGGTACAAGTCACGTGTCCAATGTCCACGCTGTTCATTGGCTAATGCCTGGATCGAGCAGGAAATTATGTAGGTCTACTTAAAATGGTGTAAACTAATTTTCTTAAATCACATTGTACCATACGTGTTTGTCAGAAAAATCATATAATAAAAAGGCAAGTGTGTGTGTGTGTGTGTGTGTGTGTGTGTGTGTGTGTGTGTCTGTCTGTGTGAAACACAAAACGGGCCTTATAACTCCGCCGTTGTTCGACGGAATCGCTTCAAATTTGCTATGAGCCCTAATGGGGCGATGGCAACGGCAACCGAGGTGGCCGTGTCATTTGCGCGGTTTGGCAAATGCGCGAAACGCGTATCCACCGGCCTCTTGGCGCCCGTATCTCCGGTGTTTCTGGACGGATTGTCTTCGAATTTAGAAGGTAGATGACCGGGGATGGTGACTATCTGTGTGCCAAACCCGAAGCGAATCGATTCATAAACGCGTGCGATATATGCCGCTTTACCTGTTCACAAATAACTCCGACCGTTTATTAACCGAATCGCTTCAAATTTGCTGTCAAGCTTGCTGTGGCCGGGGCAAAGCCTGGCAGCAAATTTGAAGAGAATCGGAAGAGACGGTCACTCTCAGAGCAGCGCCAACGGGAAACAGGGCCTTATAACTCCGCCGTTTCTTAACCGAATCGCTTCAAATTTGCTGTACTCAGCGTTACCAGTACTTGGCGTTACCGTTACTAGGCGTTACCATTACTAGGGAGAGCGCATCACTCTCTGAGCAGCGCCAACGGGAAACGGGGCCTTATAACTCCGCCTTTTCTTAAACGATTCGCGTCACATTTGCTGTACTCAGTGTTACCAGTACTTGGCGTTACCGTTACTAGGCGTCACCGTTACTAGGGAGACCACGTCACTCTCAGAGCAGCGCCAACGGGAAACGGGGCCTTATAACTCCGCCGTTTCTTAACCGAATCGCTTCAAATTTGCTGTACTCATCGTTACCAGTACTTGGCGTTACCGTTACTAGGCGTTACCGGTACTCGGCGTTGCGCTAGTAAATATATAAAGTAAATGATTATGGTAGTGCCAAAAATAAATTGGAAGTCTTGTGGGGTTTTACTGTCTTGGAAGAGAACAGACTGTACACTCTGTATACTTTTCAGTACAATTGGGGCTTTCGTGTATGTTCCACTGGGCAGGTCCCTTCTCAGTCCTTTTTTGGCACAAAATTTGGTGGGTTTTTTTTTCATGTTCAAATAACTTTAATCTAGTTACATTTCTAACTCCGGTTCATGTTTACTGAACTGAGAAAACCCAACGTAAACGAAAGAAAAAGATGGGGTCTTAAAGACCCACCAGGTCACGTGTCAATATCACGGGTTTCACGTGTTTTCCCTCTTCTGGTACGAAATCTTGTTTTGACCAGGTTTGGCTCCCATACAAATGCCTCCAAATTGAAAACGAAACATCATTTTAAAGAGCAGCCTCAATTTGAAGTTGGGGACATTTGTATATGGGTCACAGCTACCTAGAAAAAAGGGACTTAATCGTGGCGCATCAGTGTGTCTTTAAATGGTCTTTCGTAGTAGTGTAGTACCTCCAGGATCCACCCACTATCTTTATAGCTACAAATGTCCCATATGGGGACAGGTCGGAGTACGTTAAACAGATGTTCATTCATTCTCAAGAAAAAGATATTGACTGGATGATTATGAACTTTGAAACTTGCCTTAATTAAGGACAGTCTTACATTTCGCTCTGCGTTGCAATCTCAGTCTTCCCATTTAGAACTTCAATAGAAGAATATAAGGTTACTTCACGGGAGCGTGCCGGATATTCGCTAGGCCTTTTTCGCCCAACCTCTGTACTTAATCTGGTAAGTGATAGGGTTAAAATCAGTTTAGGATCGTTTTCGTGCCACGGAAAGTTCGAAAAAGTAAAATATTCAGCCAGGAAGAATGAAGGTAACATATAAATTCAGCGTTGCCATTCAGTGTTTCCGTACCAGCATGGCATAGTCACCTAAAAATTGCGACGGGAAATGCGAAATTCGCATCATATGGTAACGCTTCGAGCAGCTGTTTATTTTCGTAAGATATAATTATTCGTCTCTGTGATGAAAACAGCCCTTAACTGATTCTTACCCTATCCCCTACCCGGTGACATATACAAGTTGGGCGAAAAAGGCCTAGCAAATGTTTGGCATGTTCCTGTGATTTAACTGAATATAATTATGAAACTACCATATTTTATATTATAAAGTTTATTCCCTGCACCCCACGTCTACCCCCATTAACAAATAGAGTTTGTGTGAAGGAAAGGGGTTATCAGAAGAATACAAAGTGAATAATGAAATTGATAAATGCAGTCTTCCAGTTGCTGTCAGCTGATCATGTACACTATCCATTATAAACGGCCTTGACTGTCCCCATTGTATGTGGAATGTGATATCCTGCTGTCATACCCCACCCCCTCCTCCTATTTTTGAGGACATTGTCATAACAGTGCCCCCTCCTATCCTCCATTTTCTGCCACACCCTACATCCCTGCAAGTTCTTGGGTAAGTGGTAAGGAGAGAGAGAGAGAGAGAGAGAGAGAGAGAGAGAGAGAG
The DNA here is from genome assembly GCA_017654935.2 of Phymorhynchus buccinoides. Taxonomy (NCBI): domain Eukaryota; kingdom Metazoa; phylum Mollusca; class Gastropoda; order Neogastropoda; family Raphitomidae; genus Phymorhynchus; species Phymorhynchus buccinoides. The sequence goes on along the minus strand of CM065691.1, from coordinate 2,937,122 downwards.
AGAGAGAGAGAGAGAGAGAGAGAGAGAGAGAGAGAGAGAGAGAAGCAGCCAGACTACAATGAGTGTGTGTGTGTGTGTGTGTGTGGGGGGGGGATCGCGTGTGCGTGTGCGCGTGCGCGCGTGTGTGTGTGTGTTTTGAGAGAGAGAGAGAGAGAGAGAGAGAGAGAGAGAGAGAGAGAGAGAGAGAGAGAGAGAGAGAGAGACGGAGAGAGAGACTGAGAGCTACAGAGACAGTGCCTGAGAGAGACGGATGAAGGGTGGAATTTAAATCCTCTCCCCAAGTCAGTGAATCATGCACGATATTTCTTATACTCCTATCGGGTCGCCCTCCTTTCCACAAACTGCCTCTGTTCGCTATGGAATTTGAAATTCAATATCACCCCCCACCCCCACCCCCCATGTCTACCTTCACCTTAGTTTCTGTTACTCACACGAAAATGACCACAGCTAACCCCCCCCCCCCCTCCCCCCTCTCTCTCTCTCTCTCTCTCTCTGTCCGCGAACGGGTGACAGCAGAAAAGAACCGTCAAACTTTCCCCTCTTTTTCCACCAATCAGATTTCTTCTCACCTGCCTTCGGTGCGGGACTGTTTTTGCTGCGTGCCTTGCTTTGTGTCGCCTGTCGTCTGCCGAAGTTAGTCAGTTCAGTCAGTCTGTCACCGCCTACTTGTACAGTGTCGTCTGCGAACTTTTCGCCTCTGGAAAACAATATTATCGGCATAGTGTGCCTTGTAGTGGTCTGTGCGTGTGTTTAAGCCTACCCCCAAAACGTCACTATACTTTTCTTTTTTTGTGACTTCCTACAGGCACAGCAAGTTTTCTTGGGATTATCCTGCCTTTCGGGATTAGTGTTTTGTTTTGAGGTGTTGCCACATTTGGAGATTTTGTTTTGTATTCCAGGTAAGAATTACTGAGCTTCTCCTTGATATTTTGAACAAGCTTTGATTAGTGATTATGGATTAAGTCTTGACTCACTGTTGCAGGTATGAAATGTTACGGTTTTTTACCTGTTCGGTGTGTGGGTTGAAAGGAATAGTGGGATTTTTGCCAGGTATTGATTAAGCGTGCGTGGATGGAATGGAATGTGTGTGAAAACATTGCATTGGGCTTACCGCTTCGACGGTGTATGTGTGTGTGTGGCGAGAGAGAGAGAGAGAGAGAGAGAGAGAGAGAGAGAGAGAGAGAGAGAGAGGAGGGGAATATGAGAGAACGCAGAAATATTCTAATATGCTACTGACAGAGAGGTGGGGAGGGGGGGGGGGGAGTGATTTGTTTCCGAAGATAATGAAAATCAAGAGAGAGAGAATTTAATGTAGCGTTTGACATGCGTTTGGCTGATAACACAGGACTGACAAACTAAAGAAAGAATTCGGGTTGTGACTTAACTGGTGTGATAAACGAATTCCTCGAAAATCGAGTGACCGTTGGTGAACTTTCAACTTTTGCCGGAGGAACAGTTTCATCGATAACTCCTTTCAAAAAAAATCTTATTGGACACAGGAAGCTTAAAATTTAGGGCCAGTTTCATTAAATAACCGTCCACATTTCGACACAAGAAACTTGAAAGACAACTGGATTTTGTGATTGCCAAAAGTTCCAATTAAGGTTCCTGAAGTTGGCATGTTACACCACATATGATATACGGTAAGTTCTGTTTTAGAATCGATCTGACTATACAAACTTTAAAGTGTGGGGTAGGCGATTCATTCATTAAGTTATAAAAGCGAGTTAATACGTGTACTACAACCAGATTGGAAAAAAAGAGGATAAATGTAATTCAAACTATTCAAATTTGGGTACATGTCTTTTTTTTCTGTGTGGTTTTCAGATAATTTATATTCTCTTGAGTAACCTGGCATTTCTACTTGAATCATGACTGTTGAGTTATTGCCTTCTTTTTTCTGCTTTTGTCGTTGTGTGTCGGTACCTCATCCCCAGACTACCCCCTCCCCCATTCCTTCCTCCTCTCTGTTTTCCCCCTGTCTTTCTAGAAAGAAAATAAAATGAAAGTATAATCATAAGAGGTTTAATAATCTGATGAATCGACAAAGGCCAGTTGAGAGAGAGAGAGAGAGAGAGAGAGAGAGAGAGAGAGAGAGAGAGAGAGAGAGAGAGAGAGAGAGAGAGAGAAGCGGGGAAAAGTTTTTCGAGGATAGCAAAAAGAAAATACAGCAGGGAAACAAAACAACAAACAAAAAAAGAACAAGGGCGTCAAAGGTGACGGACAAACATACTCCTTTGCGATCGTAGATCGGCAAAGGACAATAATGGTCAGAAAGGACGTTTAAGATCCTTTTCTACGTCAAAAGCCCCCCTTCTCTTGTGGTCAAGAGTGTTTGCCATACATCATATACAATATACATGTATACGTGTCCAGTAGTGACAAAGTGTATTGACGTCATGGAGATCGCGGGTCGTTATTGCGGTTGGCGATAACAGTGTGCCGCCTGTCAATAATTGAAACACAGGTGTGAAGCACGCGTGGCCTTGTCGATCCATAGAACTCTCACTACCTCAGGCTGGACTTCTTCTGTGAGTTGGTAGTCCCTACCACGCTTTCGCGTATCTGGGGACTATCGATAAATTAAAAAAAGATTTTTCTAAAAGGCTGGACCACCTACCTGTCTTGAGCATTGAGTGCAGTAGCAGTACTGGTACTAATACACTGCCGCCCTTTGCTCATATGGCTCTTGGGTTGACGTTAGCCTGTAGTACTACTTGAGGCCAACAGTAACATTCGAGCTATGCAATATATGATTTTTCTAGAGTAATAGAACATCATGGTACAGTTTAGTCTCTTGTTGAAGACTATGAGTATCGAGCGAGGGGGCCTTTGCACTGGCTCTGGTGCTGCAGCCAAAGGGATGGACTGTCCTTTTGGAAGTTCCACAACGCCAGCTGTCCTCAAATCCCTTTGGCTGAAAGAGTGGGGATGTACCCTGGGCAAGGCATGAGCACTATAAACAAATTCTAGCCCAGCCCGCCAGAATAGCATCTGCCCCCTCTACTATAGATTGGCAGCCATGGTCATGGCGGTATTAGCAGTGGTAGACCAAGCATGCAAAGGTGACAGGACAGACTGTTCTGAAACAAACAAAAAATAATCAATACTACAAACTGTCCTGACTTTTTGCAAACATAGGACATTTTCAGTTTGGGTAGAACTTACTATTGACCTTGGGCCAGCGACATCATAGTCCAGTGGTCAGTGAAATTTAGGTAAATCTCAGACCAGTATTCAATTGCCCTGTTGCTCTTTGTTTTCATGACGTTTAGTTTCCGAATAGAGAGAGAGAGAGAGAGAGAGAGAGAGAGAGAGAGAGAGAGAGAGAGAGAGAGAGACTGGACATTGGAAAACTATTTAACAAGGAGAGAGAGACAGAGAGACGATAGACACACAGAGGCAAACAGAAAGAGAAAGAGAGATGGACGGAGAACAAGTCAACTGTGACCCAACCAGAGAGACGGACACCGAGACAGATGCACGCACACGCGCGCGCGCGCGCGCGCGCACAAAAACACACACTGACGCACGCATCCACACACACGTACAGACACGTGAGAGAGAGAGAGAGAGAGAGAGAGAGAGAGAGAGAGAGAGAGAGAGAGAGAGAGAGAGAGAGAGAGAGAGAGAGAGAGAGAGAGAGACAGACAGACAGACAGACAGACAGACAGACAGACAGACAGACAGACAGACAGACAGACAGACAGACAGACAGACAGACAGACAGACAGACAGAGAGACAGAGAGAGAGAGAGAGAGAGAGAGAGAGAGAGAGAGTCTTACACAGTCACTGACACGGTAATAAAAAGGTTTGGACCCAGTTTTGACGCGAGACGTCGCCTAACATTGTGGGGTTTTATTTATGCTGGAAGGAATTTGAGTTCACGTGAGCAGACACCTCATGCATAATTAATTAGGCTCGGAGACAGGTGTGGGCGTGACAAGGGTGTATAAATTATTATTAATGATAGTCCAGGCTCTATATTAAAAAGCACGAGCGCTGTATATTAATGCAGAGTAAAGCCCCTCTTTTGATGGCGGGGTGTCATGTCGTGTGTTGAGTGGATTATTTTGCTGTAAAGACCTGTCCACTTCCATCAAGTAACGTACTATACAAAGTACTGGGCTACTAGAATACTACCTCAGATTTGAAGCAGAGTTGTCACATCTACGCCTCCCCTCCCACTTCTCTCTTTGAAGTTGTAGGCACGCGTTTTGTTCTTTTTCTGGTCTGTTTGTCTGACTACCTGTATCATTCAGTGTATGTCTCTGTCTGTCTGTCATTGCACAAACAAGTTTAAAATACAGACATCAACTTAACTTAAGGGCCAATTGTCATGCCAAACTAAGCTTTCATTTCCACAAAATGTAACATCACTTGATATTCAACATTCAGTGCTTGCTTGAGAACAAACACATGCACACAGGCACGCAGCAACGAAAGTGGCGAAACGACACTAAGTTCAGAATGTGGCTCATGAGATGGCGATTTGGGAAGTCCCCGTGTGCGCGCAAAACAAAATGTGAGTGTGTCGTATGTAGTCATAATTGAGTGATTTGTCATAGAAACATTTGACAGTGTGGGCACATTGTGTGCGTGCGTCTCTCTCTCTCTCTCTCTCTCTCTCTCTCTCTCTCTCTCTCTCTCGCTCTCTCTCTCTCTCTCTCTCTCTCTCTCTCTCTCTCTCTCTCTCTCTCTCTCTCTCTCTCTCTCTCTCTCTCTTTCTCTCTCTCTCTCTGTGTAACCAACTCTCACGGCCAGGGTGATCTGTGGACTAATAACAGAGCTTAGTAGTTGACTAATTGTAATTCCGTCTTTCTCGTAACAATTTGACCTGTGTGCAAATGCTGTGTCACTGTCGCCGTCTCATGTGATTTAGCGTGCACATGTCCGGTGTTGCATAAAATATTTAACCCATGAAATAAATACTCTTTTCCTCTTTCAAATTGTTTGCTGTTTGGGAAAGATTCGCCCCTAAGTACATCCAGAGGCGTCTTGTGGCATGCAGGAAGAACAGAAGATTCATGATTAAATATTGAGAAATCAGGGATATTTTTCTAATATTTATTATTTATTTTTGTTTGCACGGGTGGTTGTTTATATAGTCTGCCGTTTTGAAAAATACAAAGCTAAGTGGCATGGCTTTGTACATTGATTTATCGGCAAAATTGTAGATTTACACCCTCCCGCTCTATTTCTTATCTTTATGTGTAGATTGAGCACTTAAATATCAATATTTTAAATAATTGTTGACATTTCTCACATGAAAGAAGAATTAGTGCGATTTTGAAGGGTACTTATTTCACGGTGGGTACTTATTTCTCATGACACCAACATCTATTGATTATTGTGATATACAGAAAATCCTAGCTCTATTATGATATCCTTGTCAACGTTTCGTGCATGTGGATTTCCCACTGTTTGTAAACTACACTACACCGGTTTACTGCATTTGGAGGGTGGGCCATCCGTGATTAAGGCAATTGATTCTCTCTGTGTCTTTGTTTCTGTTAGAGTACCTTTATAGCTCTAGAGATTACGGTACTCTAGTCTCTGTCGTCCCCCCTCTCTCTCTCTCTCTGGCTCTGTCTCTCTTTCTCTTCTCACTCTGTCTCTCTGTCTCTCTCTCTCTCTCTCTCTCTCTCTCTCTCTCTCTCTCTCTCTCTCTCTCTCTCTCTCTCTCTCTCTCTCTCTCTCTCTCTCTCTCTCTCTCTCTCTCTCTCTCTCTCTCTCTCTCTCTCTCTCTCTCTCTCTCTCTCTCTTTCTCACTGTCGTGTGTATGTGTGTGTGTGCACACACACACACACGCGTGTGTAAATATGTATTCAGGAATGGGATGGAGGATGACATAAATACACGTGAAAGAGAGTGAGAGAGAGAAGGGATGAATTTTAACGTAAAAGAACAAGAGACAGACAGAACCCCAGAACTGTAACTCCCTTTTTTCACATAAATGGTATTATATAGCCTGCAAAGAAAAGAAAGAAAGAAAAAGAAGTAAAGTAATGGAGCAGAATGGAATGATACCAAACTGTAATCGGATTTCCTCACGAGGCAGAACTGGAACACAAAGGACCATTGATGTGTCACATTAGACATTGTCACAATGCCTTAGGAATCTAGTCCTGTTTCCCGAGAACACTGAATTCATACCTCGTTTTCATGATCACAATACCTACTATATAAGTTTAATACTACAGTAACACATATTGGCCCATTATTGTGGAAATTGACCCATCATTTTTTCTGTAATCAGGGGCCATTTGACCCATGAAGTTTGAAGGCAATCTGAAGCTCTGGCGTGTGTGTATATGTGTATATGCGCGCGCATGTGTGTGTCTGTGTATAATCACCTTTCCATGTTGCATAAAAAGTATGCATGAATGTCGCCACAGATTGTAATTAAAATGAGACATAATCATAAGTTTAATGTGTTGAGCATACTAAGTAGATATAAATAGTTGGGTTCTATTATGAAAGCAATCATTGAAAAGTGTATAGTTTGCTTTGGGTGCTTATTTTTGTATATTGGTTCTGTAGTAATAACACAAAAGGTCACACAGGCATGCGCACACGTGCGCACACACACACACTCACACTCACACACACACACACACACACACACACACACACACACACACACACACACACACACACACACACACACACACACAGAGAGAGAGAGAGAGTAGGTGCACCACAAATAACTGGCTGTAAAAATATTGATATTCCTTTATCTGTAAAAAAGATAAGATAATTTTCGACACAGGGCCTGCCGCCAGAGCTCTGTCGTGGAAACCACCAATCCTGGCTCTGTAGACCTGGATGTCAACCGACATCAGGTTAATACCGTTATAGTGTGCAAGAGCACACACGCACGGACGCATGCATGCACACGCACACGCACACACGCACACGCACACACACCCGCACACACACACACACACACACACACGCGCGCGCGCGCGCGCACGCACACATACACACACTCCCGGCCCTCCACGCACACGCACACACACACATACACACACGCACACACTCCCGGCCCTCCACCCTTTCCCAACTCGTTCTTTTCAACGTCTTTTCATAAAGAAAAGCGGTCTTGACTGGGGGTATAGGCCTAGTGCCTCGCTCTATTCAGAGCCGCTCGAGCGCACTGCGCGCGCGATTAATTCGTATGGAAACCCTCGTTTAGCAAAAGTGAGAGAAAAGCCTGACAGTTTTTACGACCGATTTGGCTTGCAGCACTGAATAACAGTATGGTGGGTTTGTGGTACTATTCGGCTTTTGCTCAAATGGCTTTTACGTTGGTTGATAATAAAATAGCCTGCAGTAGTGGCCAGCAGTAACATGAGAGCTGTACAATTGATGAGTTTCTACAGTAACTGAAGATCATAGTACAGTTCAGTCTCTTGTTGAAGCCTCTCAAACTAGGGGGCCTTTGTACCGGCTCTGGTGCTGCAGCCAAAGGGATGGATTGGCCTTTGGGGACATTCCCCAACGCCGGCTGTCCTCAAATCTCTTTGGCCGAGAGTGGTGATGCACCCTGGACAAGGCATCTCCACTATAAACAAATTCTAGCCCAGTCCGCCAGAATAGTATCTGCCCACTTTGCTATCTGGTAATCATAGTGGGAAACGACTGACTAGCTTACACGATATAGGAAGATTAACACCCCCCCCCCCCCCCCCCCCCCCCCCCCCCCACCCCCCCCCCCCACCCCCCACCCCCCCCCCCCCCCCCCCCCCCCACCCACACCCCCCCCCCCCCCCCCCCACCGCCCCCCCCCCCCCCCCCCCACTTCCACTTCTGGGTTATTTCCGTTTGTCAAGTCTTGCCTAGAGACAGACAGACATTTCAACAAATGTATTGATACACAGACCAGCAGACAGAAATAACCAGACAGAGACGGACAGACATTTCAACAAATGTATTGATACACAGACCAGCAGACAGATATAACCAGACAGAGACGGACAGACAGAGGGCGGGCGATGTCTATCTATCTACATACAGTCCCTGAATCGTTTCCTGTGAACGGTATTGTTCGGTGCAGTATTGCCCTGGGCAAGATGGGGGCGTGTGAGACGGGACACACAATAATTCAACCAGCACTTTTTATTATTAGATTAATTCAAAGTATTACGTAGCTATGTGCCCCCGTCTCTATGTGTCACCCTCGTTGAGGCCCCCTCTCTATAATTATGCCATCGTCTATTATTTTGTCCTCTGGAATTGGGGTTAGTGTTTGGGTTAGGGTTATAAATAAATCGTCAAGAGAGATAAGACTATAGGGTTAGGGTTAGTGTTTGGGTTAGGGTTATAAATAAATCGTCAAGAGAGATGACAGGGACACGTAGACATGGGGAAACAGACACATAGATACAGGGACATAATATAGAGACGGGGGCGTATCGCTGCACACCCATTCATCCAATACTTTCTCTAACTGCTGTATTTCAAATAAATTATATATGTTTTCTCTTTCCCAAATTCAATAACTCTTTTTGTGCTTTCTGCCAAATCTGTTTCCATACAACAATTTTTAAAAAACCTGAAAGGACTCTTACACCGAGCATAATTAGAAAGCTAATAA
>CM065691.1:2898522-2926022 GCA_017654935.2 Phymorhynchus buccinoides | reverse complement strand
TCTCTCTCTCTCTCTCTCTCTCTCTCTCTCCTCTCTCTCTCTCTCTCTCTCTCTCGCATCGGTTCCTGGTTGTCTATTTCTCTGTCTATTTCTCTCTCTCTCTCTCTCTCTCTCTCTCTCTCTCTCCTCTCTCTCTCTCTCTCTCTCTCTCTCTCTCTCTCTCTCTCTCTCGCATCGGTTCCTGGTTGTCTCTCTTTATCTCTCTCTCTCTCTCTCTCTCTCTCTCTCTCTCTCTCTCTCTCTCTCTCTCTCTCTCTCTCTCTCTCTCTCTCTCTCTCTCTCTCATCGGTTTCCTGATTGTCTCTATTTCTCTGTCTTTCTCTCTCTCTCTCTTCTCTCTCTCTCTCTCTCTCTCTCTCTCCTCTCTCTCTCTCTCTCTCTCTCTCTCTCTCTCTCTCTCTCTCTCTCTCTCTCTCTCTCTCGCATCGGTTCCTGGTTGTCTCTATTTCTCTGTCTATCTCTCTCTCTCTCTCTCTCTCTCTCTCTCTCTCTCTCTCTCTCTCTCTCTCTCTCTCTCTCTCTCTCTCTCTCTCTCGCTCTCTCTCGCGCGCGCGCGCGCGCGCGCGCATCACTAGCTAGGTACAAGCACTCGGTGTCCCTTTAAGCTAACGCAGCGTGACACTGTGACGCGCAGGATTAGCTGAGCTTTTACGCCACATGAAAAAGAAGTAGGGTGTCGTGGGGTAATTTGCGCGTGTCGCCTGTTTAAATTGTTAGCGCCTTTAGGGGAGGGCGGGTACGTTGTGGGGAAAAAAAAGAAGGGGAAAAAAAGATCTGAAGAATTTTGTCATTAGTAGTATACTAGACAATAATGCTTGGAAATGGGATTGTAAGGTTGCGTTGAAGGATGTTCTGGTTGACCTGTTTGGTTAAGCCTCCTGTGGAATTATTGGTGTTAGTGCATTGAAAGCACGTGCACGTGCGTGGATATACGTTGAGTGGTCATCGGTGCATCTATTAAAGACCCAGTGACGCACCACGATTAAGTCCCTTGGTTTTTCTGGGTTGCTGTGACCCACATACAAATTTCCCCATATTCGAATTGAGGCTGCTCTTTAAACTGATGTGTCGGTTTGAATTTGGGGCCATTGATATGAGAGTCAGACTTGGTCAAAACAAGATTTATTTCCAGTCATAAGAGGGAAAACACGTGAAACCCGTGATTTTGACACGTGATCTGGTGGATCTTTTACGCACATGTATACAACCGGAGAAAGCAAATAGTTCTCGTTCCAAATTGAAATAATTCTCCTGTTTATATCACTGGGCGTTATTTGTAGCAGAATTTAATCTTTGATGTTTTGAATAAGCTTTTAATTAAAATGCATTGGAAGAGAGTGACAGAGACAGAGACAGAGACAGACGGAAATTGTTTTAGTCAGAAATTGTTTTTTCACTATTGTACTATTCGTACCAAATAAAAGACAGCCAACACTCTAAGAGCCATAACAATTACTGGATTAGTACGCCATTGTGATGTGTCACTGACGAATGCTTTCATTAAAATGTGAACGGCGGCAGCTGCTGTTATGTAGGACAATCACATGTTGTGTCAGTCAGTCGTTTCCGATTATGACTGCCAGGTAACAGAGAAGGCAGAGGCTCGTCTGGCAGGCTTGGCAGACATTTGTTTACGGTGTAAATACCTTGCCCTGGGTACATCTCCACTCTCGATCAAAAGGGATTTGAGGATAGCTGGCGTTAGGTAAGGACACCAAAGGCCAACCAATCCCTTTGGCTGCAACACTAGAGCCACTGCAAACGGCCCCTAGTTTGAGAATCATTGTCTTCCACACAAAAAGATTAACTGCACCACGATATCCCAATACTGTAAACATTCATTTATTGTACAAGCTTGGAGTAGCTATGTCACAGTATGTGCCTTTGTAGATTTAACAGTAACACAACACGGACTTTCAAGGCTGGAGCAGGGTTGATCTCGTGTTGATAGGACAGGCGAGGCTGCTGCATCTCTGGGTCCCATCAGCACCTTCAGGTTTTTCTTGTCTCGTTCGTTTATTGTACAGCTCTCGTTTACCATTGGCCACTTTCTGCAGGCCTGTGTCAACCAATGATAACAGCCATTTGAGTGAAGGGCCCAACTATGGTGTGCTTTCATTATGGCAGCAGCTGTGGTTGCGTATGACAATAGTGTACGGTGTAACCAGCCTGTTTCTACTGTCTGTGCTTACCTATCGATCTGTGTATTAGCCTGTCTGTTGTGGGTTTTCCTTACCTGACCTGATTATGTGTGTGTGTGTGTGCGCGCGCGCGCGCGCGCGCGCGCGCGCGCGCGCGCGCGTGTGTGTGTGTGTGTGTGTATGTGTGTGTGCGTGTGCGTGCGTGTGTGTGTGTGTGTGTGTGTCCCATAGATTTGGTAACAGCCTACATACTAAAAGCATCAATCTGGATTTGACTTTGTTACATTCTTTTTATACTGGCCTGTGGCCTTGCAATAAACCATCTCTCTCTCTCTCTCTCTCTCATCTCTCTCTCTCTCTTCTCTCTCTCTCTCTCTCTCTCTCTCTCTCTCCTCTCTCCTCTCTCTCTCTCTCTCTCTCTCCCTCCTCTCCTCCTCTCTCTCTCCCCCCCCCCCCTAGTCTACCCCCTCCTCTGTCCAGGTCTTTTCAAAATCGAGGAACCGTGCGGTAACAAGTTGGTTCCCCATAAAAAGGACACACCACAGCACACCGTCTCGGGTTAAATGTTTAGTGGCGAATTTCGTTTCGTTATACCGCGAGACCATTGGAATGTGGACAAACAACTTGGCTTACCCCTTGATTTAGACTTCTTTCTTTTTTGTTTGTTTGGGTGTAGGGTTTTTCTTGTCTTTTCTGAGGCAATCTGGTAGTTTAGTTATCACCCACCTTATGTTTACGACCATCGATCTCAAAGTCTTTCTTTCAGTTTTGTGAAGGTAATCTTAGGCTGACCTTAACACTACCCCTTTCCCCCAAACCTGGCAGTGTCGCTTCTCATTGGAAATGTGTAACACGACAATTGAGGGGGTTGGGTGGCAAATGTACAAGATAGCCATTTCTGGCACAAACTGTGAATCTGAAAGATAATGGGAGAGGGTGGGAGTGGAGCGGGGATGGGTGGTGGGGGAGGGGGGTGAATAGGCTAGGTGCAACAGGGGCGGTGGTGGTGGGGGTATCATAACCAGAAATAGACTCCTCCCTTCTTCAGGCGTATGTTTCTTTTGGGCGTCACTTTTTGTCGAAGTTGGAAGTCTTGTTTCTAGTGGGCTTTTTTATATATTTTATTTCAGTGATTGGGGACACCCACCCACCCCTTTACAAGCAGTTAGTGCGATGTGGCTTGAATCCATGTCACTATATAGCGTGCAATAACCAAGGGAGTGAGGGGGGAGGGGAGGTGGGGGTGGTCATTGTGAAAAACATTCTTTCCATCATATATACGCATGCCTGAATATTCGTGTAAACTTACAGCCGGCGGTAATAAAATTAATGCAGCTAGGTATAGGAAAATGAGTTAGAAGCATCCGCGTGTGTGTGTGTGTGTGTGTGTGTGTGTGTGTGTGTGTGTGTGTGTGTGTGTGTGTGTGTGTGTGTGTGTGTGTGTGTTGTGTGTGTGTGTGTGTGTGTGTGTGTGTGTGTGTGTGTGTGTGTGTGTGTGTGTGTGTGTGTGTGTGTGTGTGTGTGTGTGTGTGTGTGTGTGTGTGTGTGTGTGTGTGTGTGTGTGTGTGTGTGTGTGTGTGTGTGTGTGTGTGTGTGTGTGTGTGTGTGTGTGTGGTGTGTGTGTGTGTGTGTGTGTGTGTGTGTGTGTGTGTGTGTGTGTGTGTGTGTGTGTGTGTGTGTGTGTGTGTGTGTGTGTGTGTGTGTGTGTGTGTGTGTGTGTGTGTGTGTGTGTGTGTGTGTGTGTGTGTGTGTGTGTGTGTGTGTGTGTGTGTGTGTGTGTGTGTGTGTGTGTGTGTGTGTGTGTGTGTGTGTGTGTGTGTGTGTGTGTGTGTGTGTGTGTGTGTGTGGTGTGTGTGTGTGTGTGTGTGTGTGTGTGTGTGTGTGTGTGTGTGTGTGTGTGTGTGTGTGTGTGTGTGTGTGTGTGTGTGTGTGTGTGTGTGTGTGTGTGTGTGTGTGTGTGTGTGTGTGTGTGTGTGTGTGTGTGTGTGTGTGTGTGTGTGTGTGTGTGTGTGAGAGAGAGAGAGAGAGAGAGAGAGAGAGAGAGAGAGAGAGAGAGAGAGAGAGAGAGAGAGAGAGTATTTTATGATTGTGGTAGTCGTGCACTGATAATTTGGACTCAAGATTCAGCTAATTTCCATGCCCAGGCAGTGGATAAAATGAATGACAAGCGTTTTGATCGTGGATCCTAAAATGAAAAAAACAAATCAAAACAAAAGCAAGCAAAAATAGTTATTATTATTATTTGAACCTCAGTTCCATTGTAGAAACAAGAGTAGAGAGAGTGTGTAGGAGTACGCATGCATACAATACAAACCCCAATTGTTAAAAGACAAGTTGCTATTTTCCAGTCTTTCCCCATGGCAACACAGTGTTACAATAGTAATGATATCGCTAGCCTATCATTGTGTTGCATTGGAGAAAAAGTGAAAATAACAGCATGTATTTCGACGTTTATTGGTGCTTTTCTGTTGTTGTTTTCACGCTAGACATAATATTCGTGTGTCTCTTTATTTCCATGCAATCACAATTTAACTTGGTAATATATCAGCAAAATGATGTTGCACATTCTATACATTATTTGACGATTGACTCATCTAGATAGCAAGGTCTATTTTCACTGACACCCGTTCAGGTGATAACGGTCGACTTATGGCGATTATTTGACCGCCAGGGAGCAGTCAAACCACTAGGGGCTTATCACGCTATATTCTTAGTTGGGCGTAGTGAGAGAGAGAGAGAGAGAGAGAGAGAGAGAGAGAGAGAGAGAGAGAGAGAGAGAGAGAGAGAGAGAGGGGGTGGGACTCCTCCCTATCTCTCTCTCTCTCTTTATCCCCAACTAAGAATATAGAGAGGATTAGCCCCACTCGAGCGTTATGCCACCTGGCGGGCAAAAGAGTCGCTCATTGCCCTGAAATATGTTGTCTGATAGCAACCAAGGACACTGTAATGTATATGATATAACTGCTGAGATAAAACCTTATTAATAATCAACGCTTGGCTTTCGTTTTTGAACTTCTAGATATTCTAAAAATCACCTTCACTGTACAGGGTTTTTCCCCAGCATTTTGAAATATCCGGAACCTCCTATATCGTTTGATGTTGATAACAAATTCATGTACTTTTTTGTCTCTTACACCTTATTTTTGTTCCCTCCCTTTGTTTCTTTATCCTCATAACTCCCCGTCTCTCTCTCTCTCTCTCTCTCTCTCTCGCTCTCTCTCTCTCTCTCTCTCTCTCTCTCTCTCTCTCTCTCTCTCTCTCTCTCTCTCTCTCTCTCTCTCTCTCTCTCTCTCTCTCTCTCTCTCTCAGTTTCTGGAATGGATGCAAAGAACTATGAAGGTAGTGAGTGACCATTTAGGGTTAGGCACTTGTCGTCAGTCCCTATGATTTAGAGTCAGCAGAGAGAGACAGAGAGAGAGAGAGATTTGGGAGGGGGGGGGGGGGGGGGGGAGAAAACAGAGAGAGAGAGAGAGAGGGTGGACAGAGACAGAGAAGGAAAAAGAGGCAGAGACAGAGGCAGATTATTGGATAACTCACAGCTGACAAGGGCAGCGAGGCACAGAAGTCATTATTGAAGGGGGGAAAGAGTAAGGAAGCAGCCAGCTAGTAAAACACCGGGGTGTTCAGATGGTAATCTTGACGAGTTAACTATCGATAGTCATCAAGAAGAGGACTTAGAATCCACCGGGGGTAAAGACCTCCACAGCAACATACCCGGCTGGTCGGGGTCATATTCACATGCCCCCATCTCATATGTTCCGTGCTCTATGTGTCCTGTCTCTATGTGTCCTGTCTCTATGTGCCCCCGTGTCTATGTGTCACCTTCATTGTGCCTCAGTCTCAATGTAGTATGTGTCCCCGTGTCTATGTGTCACCCTCTTTGTTCCCCCGTCTCTATATGTCCCCATCTATATGCATCATCCTCATTGTGTCCCCGGCGTCTCTATGTGTCTCCCTCATTGTGCCTCCGTCTCTATGTGTCTCCCTCATTGTACCCCCGTCTCTTCGTGTCCCCGTCTCTATGTGTCACCCTCATTGTGCTTCCGTCTCTATGTGTCGCCCTCATTCCGTTGTGCCCTCGTCTCTAGATGTTATCTACTCTATGTGTCCCTGTCTCTATGTGTCACCGTCTATATGTGTCACCCTCATTGTGCCCTCGTCTCTATATGTCCCCATCTCCATGTGATCAAGCAGATGTGTCCCGTCTCTATGTGGCCCGTCTCTATGTGTCCCCATCTCCATGTAATGTGGCCCGTCTCTATGTGGCCCCATCTCCATGTGATGTGGCCCGTCTCTATGTGGCCCGTCTCTATGTGTCCCCGTCTCCATGTGTCACCCTCATTATGCTCCCGTCTCTATGTGTCCGCATCTCAATGTGTCACCCTTATAGTGTCCCGTCTCTATAACATTATGTCCCCGTCTGTTTGCGTCATCCTCATTGTGTCCCCGTCTCCATGTGTCACCCTCATTATGCTCCCGTCTCTATGTGTCCGCATCTCAATGTGTCACCCTTATAGTGTCCCGTCTCTATAACATTATGTCCCCGTCTGTTTGCGTCATCCTCATTGTGTCCCCGTCTCTATGTGTCCGCATCTCAATGTGTCACCCTCATAGTGTCCCGTCTCTATAACATTATGTCCCCGTCTGTTTGCGTCATCCTCATTGTGTCCCCGTCTCTATGTGTCCGCATCTCAATGTGTCACCCTTATAGTGTCCCGTCTCTATAACATTATGTCCCCGTCTGTTTGCGTCATCCTCATTGTGTCCCCGTCTCTATGTGTCCGCATCTCAATGTGTCACCCTTATAGTGTCCCGTCTCTATAACATTATGTCCCCGTCTGTTTGCGTCATCCTCATTGTGTCCCCGTCTCTATCAGTATGTGTCCTCTCGGTTTGGGATATGGTTAGATTTTTGGGTAGACTTTCACATCAGGTTTAAGGTTTGGATTAGGATTAGTGTTAGGTGTTTGTGTCCCATACAGATCAGGTTTAGGGTTTGGATTAGGATTAGTGTTAGGTGTGTGTGTCCTATACAGACGAACAGCTATATGGCGGGGACATATAGCGACAGTACAGGGCCACATGGTTACGGGGCCATACAGAGACAGGGACACAGAAACAAACTTGGTGACACATGGTTACGGGGCCATACAGAGACGGGGATGCATAGAGACAGGGACACATGGTTACGGGGCCATACAGAGACGAGGATGCATAGAGACAGGGACACAGAAACAAACTTGGTGACACATGGTTACGGGGCCATACAGAGACGGGGATGCATAGAGACAGGGACACATGGTTACGGGGCCATACAGAGACGGGGATGCATAGAGACAGGGACACATGGTTACGGGGCCATACAGAGACGGGGATGCATAGAGACAGGGACACAGAAACAAACTTGGTGACACATGGTTACGGGGCCATACAGAGACGGGGATGCATAGAGACAGGGACACATGGTTACGGGGCCATACAGAGATGGGGATGCATAGAGACAGGGACACATGGTTACGGGGTCATACAGAGACGGGGATGCATAGAGACAGGGACACAGAAACAAACTTGGTGACACATGGAAACGGGGGCACAACACTACGTAACTGGCTAGCCCCCTGGAGCCATGCGTTCTGCGAACAGTGAAGGTATTCAGCGTAAACCATGGCGGATCAGAGAGGTGATAGTGATCAGTGCGGAGGAAAGGCCTGACCACGCCAACGAAATTTCAAATGTTTACGTCCTCTTGGCCCGAAGGGCACATATGGGACATTGTTAGCTGTGAATGCCTGGCCACGCTCACTACAGTACATATTATATAGTAAGGGATCACATTTCTACACACTGTTCAGCAAAGATTCTAAAAGGGTAAGATGGACTACTTAAGAGTTACAGCGAACCGGGCTGATAGAGTTATCGTTAGTGGGGTAGTTTACACCATTCACAGCGGCGGCTATCCAAAACCTCAGACTGGAATTTGAACGGAGAATTCAACTGGCCTATCGACGTGTAAATGTGTCACGTTTAAAAGGGACATAACCAGTGTTTCTGTCCTCACTACTCATACATATAGGGGAAAGAGACCGGATGCTTGTCTTCCCCTATACAGTCTTTGTGTTCAGGCTACCCAGGAAGTTGTGTTGAATATGCCTTAGCTCGCCACCCAGCCTGATACAATGTAATATTGGATTCAATTACAAACACTGCTTTGGGGGTTGGTCTTCAACATTAAATGTTTGCCTAAGGCGTGGGAGCAACGTCATCACTAAAATACTTGTAGTGGTGCCATAGCCGATGAGGTTTAACCGAGGCGTGGTTACCGCTACACCTATCTGTATTAATTTAAAAAATCGGGACTTTACTGGTTTCGTACTGCCTCCGGGCATTGCCTCCAGTATTGTTCCCACCATATTTGTATTTACAAATGTCCCATATGTGTCTGATTCAGACCAAGAGGACGTAAAACACTCTCATCAGGATGAGAGAGAAAAAAGTTGCCTAAGAAGCTCCGACTGCAACTTTTGAGTTTAGGTTTATATGATAAATTGAACCAGTTAAAGGTTATGTCCGTTTGATTCAATGATAATATAATGGCTTTTCTGGTTAAGTGCATACTGTCAGTAACTGCATCAGTTGTAGACTATTTATTCAACATGGTGAATGGGCCAGAATTCATTAACGCCCAAAACAGCCATACTGATATTCGCTCTCCTTAAGAGTGTCCAGCTCTCCCTAGAGCTTCTTTTCTATATTTAGAAAATATGACAAGTAAATGGAAACAGATTTAAAATTCTGACATAGTTTTTGTGTATTTTAGCTCTGTCAGTTTTTTGTATACTCTCTTTTTCTTTCTTACAAACAAACGCGAAAGAATGCCACACACACGTGGTAAACTCGAAAGCTGACTAATTTATGTGGACCTTGCCCAAAGCTCGGGCCTGTCATACCCCACGTGCGACCTGTCATCTGATTGGTCAACCATGACCTGACGTGACATGCTAAAAAAAAAGTCTATGGAGTTGACGTGTCTTTTGTGTGTGTGTCCGTGCCTGTCTGATGCCGTGATAGGGGATTGTGGGGTTGTGAGTCTCAAGCTGGATTGACGCGGCCATGATAGTGTCAATCAGTCTGTCCGTCTGTGTGTGGGGGGTGGGGGGGTGGGGGGGGTGCGCGTGTTTGTCTCTCTCTGTGTGTCTCTCTCTCTCTCTCTCTCTCTCTCTCTCTCTCTCTCTCTCTCTCTCTCTCTCTCTCTCTCTCTCTCTCTCTCTCTCTCTCTCTCTCTCTCTCTCTCTGAGTCTCTCTCTCTATCTCTCTTTCTCTCTGTCTCTCTCTCTCTCTCTCTCTCTCTCTTTCTTTCTCTCTCTCTCTCTCTCTCCCTCTCCCCCCCCCCCCTCTCTCTCTCTCTCTCTCTCTCTCTCCAACAGTCTGCATGTCTCTGTTCTGCTTCCCTTTCTCTCTCTACATGGCGTGTGTGTGTGTGTGTGTGTGTGTGTGTGTGTGTGTGTGTGTGTGTGTGTGTGTGTGTGTGTGTGTGTGTGTGTGTTATGTGTGTGCATGCGTATGCGTGTGTGTTTGCGTGTCTGTCTGTCAAACCGCAGACATGGTTGAGTGGCGTTTGGCACTGTCAGCATATTTCGGTTCTCGTTATGGTTTTAATTCTTGATAAGCAAGGTTGACATTTCATCGGGGATTCTTTTTTTCCATTGATCTTGGGCATGGTTGATTGAATATGAGCAAGGCCAAGTAAATGTGCGTGTTTTGTGCGCGCGCGCGCGTGTGTGTCGTGTAGGCTATATGTGTATTTGCACATAGATCTAGGTGTAACAAAGAGCCTTGTTGTCACCTGTGAATGCATGGTTTATTAGCAGTGAGTGAGCATGGCTAGGCTGCACACATAACCCCAGATACTATTGGATTGATGGATGCAGGCCTGTGTAGACATTTGGGATACTTGTACTTTAGTCACCCCCCTCATGTTCACCACCCTCAATCTCAAAGTCTGCTTCTTTCAGTTTTATGCAACTAATCCTGGGCTGTTCCTGATCCTATCTCTACCCCCCAAAGTGGCAGAACGTTGTTTACCACCCTCAATCTCAAAGTCTGCTTCTTTCAGTTTTATGCAACTAATCCTGGGCTGTTCCTGATCCTATAGAAAGTTCTCTACCCCCCAAAGTGGCAGAACGTTGTTTACCACCCTCAATCTCAAAGTCTGCTTCTTTCAGTTTTATGCAACTAATCCTGGTCTGTTCCTGATCCTATCTCCAGCCCCCAAAGTGGCAGACCGTTGTTCACCACCCTCAATCTCAAAGTCTGCTTCTTTCAGTTTTATCTATGTTAGATAAACACGGTGAAGCAAACTGTACAACGGCGTGCAGCGCCTCTGTGTGCTCGGCTGACCAGTGTGGACACAGCCCGCTTTGTCCACTGACTGGCCGTGAAATAAGATTACACATTCTGCCACTGGTCTGATGAAATTTCCTGTCTCAGAGAGAAGAGAGAGAGGGGGGGGGGGAGAAAAAAAAAAAGAGAGAGAGAGAGAGGGCGGGGGGGGGGGGGGGGGGGGGGGGGGGGGGGGGGAGGGAGAAGATATAGACAGACAGAAAGGTTGGCCACAACATAAGATTATATTCAAACTCAAAGAGTCTTGGATTTCATGTCTACACTTCAGCACTGGTTCTCATAAAAGTCTGTTTTGTTCGAGT
The DNA here is from genome assembly GCA_017654935.2 of Phymorhynchus buccinoides. Classification (NCBI taxonomy): domain Eukaryota; kingdom Metazoa; phylum Mollusca; class Gastropoda; order Neogastropoda; family Raphitomidae; genus Phymorhynchus; species Phymorhynchus buccinoides. The sequence goes on along the minus strand of CM065691.1, from coordinate 2,915,179 downwards.
GATTTCAAGTTACTGAGAGAGGAGAGAGAGAACGAGAGCGTATGTATACGTATGTGTTTGTTTGTTGTTGTTGTTGTTGTTGTTGTTGTTGTTGTTGTTGTGTGTGTGTGTGACCGTGTGTCAGTGTGTGAACGGTCACCTCATGCAGACACGCCGACAGACTAGGTCGCAAACAGACAGGCCGACAAACAATACCGATATGCTTAATAAGATAAATCCTTGTGTTCAAGGAAAGCAGTCCACTACTAGTTCAATCACTCCCACGCAGAATGTATATGACATGCAATGGGGAAAACAAGCATGAGTAATGCATTATGTTGAGAGAGAGAGAGAGAGAGAGAGAGAGAGAGAGAGAGAGAGAGAGAGAGAGAGAGAGAGAGAGAGAGAGAGAGAGAGAGAGAGAAAGAGATAGATAGAGAGAGAGACACGGAGAGAGAGAGAGAGAGAGAGAGAGAGAGAGAGAGAGAGAGAGAGAGAGTCTGAGTCTGAATTTTTTAATCGATTAGGCCACAGGCCCATTTCGATGGGCAAGTACAAGCAAGCAAAATTTCAAGTAGTTAATTAAGCATAACAGCCGTTAATGTTAACCAAATTCATAGTGTTTGAACATGAATACATTGTGAACATATTATACTCAAATAGCGAGTATTCTATTAAATCGATAGTGAGGACAACTATATCAATCACACAAAAAACACATAGAAATATCAAATTGAAAAATAGGAAGTGAATACACAGGCAAATACAAACTGACACGTTATCCTCAGACACATACAAACACGTAGTTTTGAAGTATTAATCAACACCAGCAAACATTTTATGGATTACGAATTTGAAATGCTTTATACAAATAGGATGCCAAGCGCATCATCGTTGATTTATGATTCGAGGCTAGAAGTAGAGAAAGCTTAAAACTAGATGGTCGGTTATAATATTTTCTTGGTATATACTATTCACGAATTCCTGAATATTTAGAGCATTTTAAAACAAAATGTACCTCAGACTCTGTTTCATTTCTACAAAAGGGGCATGAGTAGTCTGGATTACGAGTTGAAAAGCGCAGCCTGTGTATCTTCAGAGGAGACACACCGAGTCTCAATCTGATCAAGCTATTTCTTGCTTTGACCTGTTTCAGTTCAGACAGATAGGGGGACAACGAAAAGGATGATTTGAAAGTGGAAAAGAAAGTAAACCGTTCTTTACAGGAAATTTCATTTGTCCATTCATAAACATATGATTCAATTAACCTTTCTTTAAATAAAGTCAAAAAAGCTCGTTCATCGCCCACTCCCTGATTAGTCCAAACTTCATCAAAACCATATTTATATAGAACAAAACATACAGATGATGCCCAGGTGTTTCTATTTTGCTCATGTATGTGCAATAACATTCTGTAAGCTTTATATGGCAGTCTATGAGGCGACATCTTAATTAAACGCAACCAAAATTTTATACCTTTTATGAAACAATTAATAAACAAAGGATACCTTCCCAGCTCACCATAAATCAAAGTGTTTGGTGTTCTTATACTGACATTAAGAAATCTCTTCATAGCAAACAGATGAATCTTTTCTATAGGACTTAGATTTGATGATAGGCTCCATACTTCAGCGCCATATGTTAACATAGGTTGAATCTGTGCGTCAAAGAGTTTGAAAAATATATATGGAGATCTCTCACCAAGTGTCCATAATAGTTTAAGAATACCAATAATCCCCCTTTTTGCACGGTTAGAAAGATCATTCAATGCATGACTAAATGTTAACCGGGTAGACAAAAATATCCCTAAGTACTTGTAAGCATTTACTACTTTTACACAAGTTTCTCCATACATCCAAGTTTCCAAAGCCGCAAGATGGCCCCCATTTCTAAAAACAACAATGTTAGATTTGTTCATGTTAACTACAAGATCCAAACGACATGCAGTATTGTATAAAATATTAAGCTGATTTTGGAGGCCTACAACAGAATCAGAAACTAAGATAACATCATCTGCAAACATTAAGATCAGAACTTCTAGAAAATCAGGAATCAACTGTATGCCATGTCTGCCATATTGGATAATATCATTTGCCAATTCGTTAATAAATAGAGAAAATAGTGGGGCTACATATTCCTCCCTGTTTTACACCTCTGGGGCACATAAATGACTCCGTTAGATCTCCATTAGTACGCACCCTTGCTTTAACGATTTTATACATGCTTGTAATAGCATTATACATTTTCCCTTTTATACCATTTTTCTTCAAAATTTCCCAAAGTTTAGTTCTATCAACGGAATCAAAGGCCTTTTTGAAATCAATAAACGCGACATATAACTTCCGATGGTACAATAATTGTTTCTGAATCAAAGCCATTATAGTGAATTGTACTGTAGCCCTTACGGAATCCAGCTTGACTTTCATTTGTTAAGTTGTTGTTTTCAATCCACAGAGTTAATCTTTTGTTTAAAATATAGCTATACAGCTTGCTACATATGCTAAGGAGGGAGATACCTCTATAGTTATCAGGGTTTTCTGGGTCACCTTTTTTATAAATGGGTTGTATAATTGCATCACACCAGTCTTTAGGGTACGTACGAGAAGAAAATAGTTTATTAAAATATTTTACTAGAAATGGGACTGTGTGGGCAGCGGAGTGTTTAAGAAATTCACCAATTATCTGATCGGGTCCGGCAGCCTTTCCATGTTTTAAGTTACGAATAGCTGCATGCACCTCTTCTTCAGTTATGTCACATTCGAGACTGCTGATATCAGCACCACCCTCTGTGTCTGTGTCATCGTCTTGGGGTTCATTTAGGTCATTGTCTTTAAAGTCTGTATCAGTGTTGTCGGTGTGATGGTCAGGCGGCATCGTATTCTGGTTAGCAAGATTGCCTATAGGATTGTCAACAGAAGCATTGAAAACATGATAAAAATGTTGGTACCACCGTTCTTTTTCTATAGAGTTATTAATTGTATTTTTTGAAGTAACAGATTTCACATTCTTCCAAAAGGTATTAGGATCGTTAACATTGTGTAAAGAGTCAAGGACAGTTTGTCTATGCGAAGCTTTCTTTTCTCTCAGTAAATCTTTATAGTCATTTCTAAGCACATTGTATTCCCCTTCTTCAGTATTGCCTTTATGTAAAGATTTTAACGACTGGCGAACATCACTTCTGTTCTCTCTGCACTCTTTATCGAACCAATTAGGCTTATTCTCTGTGTCGACAGTTATAGTTTTCTTCATACAATCTCCTGCAGACAAAAGTGCATCATTGAATTTTTTAATTGCTAGATCAAGATCACAATCAATTAAATTTTCAGCCTCCGAAAAGCATTGTGCAGCTGTATCAGAAGTTAGATTTTCTAGAAATGCTTCGCTTTTTTCAGCTGACCATGCATACTTTTCAATCCGGAAATCTGCTGACTCTTGCTAGCAGGAAGAGTGGACTCTGGCACAAAAATATTAAGTTCGACTGGCAGAGAGAGAGAGAGAGAGAGAGAGAGAGAGAGAGAGAGAGAGAGAGAGAGAGATATTCACACACATACACACGCATACACACACACACGCGAGCGCGCGCGCACACTGAGAGAGAGAGAGAGGGAGAGACAGATAGACGGACACAGAGAGGTGGAGTGTAGGCCTATATTGGCGTGCATTCTCTCTCTCTCTCTCTCTCTCTCTCTCTCTCTCTCTCTCTCTCTCTCTCTCTCTCTCTCTCTCTCTCTCTCTCTCTCTCTCTCTCTCTCTCTCTCACACACACACACACACATACACACACACGCACACACGCGCACACACGCACACACGCACACACACACACACACACAATGGGATGAAGGAAGGTTGATGCATTGGAACAAGTGGAAAGCAGTCATTGAATCTTTGGCTTTGTGGAGACCCTTCACTTGTGTTTCACTTGACTTCCGTGTCTGCTGTCAATGGGATGTTGAGACAGTCAAGTGTCGGGGACACCAAACCTCTTGAAGGGAAAAATAGATTCTTTTCTGATAGGCGTGTCTGTCCTATTTGTGTGTGTGTGTGTGTGTGTGTGTGTGTGTGTGTGTGTGTGTGTGTGTGTGTGTGTGTGTGTGTGTGTGTGTGTGTGTGTGTGTGTGAACTCAGAACTCCGAAATGTTGGAATGATTTAGGCCCACAGCCCCTATAATGACATGGCAAAATTAACATGTAACAACCAAATGAATAAGCTTAAGCAATCAAAACATGGATTAAAAAAATAAATAATATATAAATGCTTCTTTAATACGTAGGCCTACACGTTGACATAAATACATACATCCTAAAGCTTAAACCTCCCTTTGACGAGCTTTTGGCGGATTACCTACCAGTCAACGGCTACTTGAAAACTTGGGCTTAAAAATGTTACAGTAAATCTTAATCACCTCGTAAAAAAATGTCTGCAGGCTTAACGAGTCTGATTGACAGCGGCCAGTATGAATTAGTATGGCTAATTATAAACCACTTTGAGCAGGAACCACATATAGTAGACAACCTTTATTGAAGATCAAATGTACGGTTAATAAAATTTTTTAAAAATGAAGTGTATCATGTCAAACTTTGCCTGGCGGCGGCTTTTTCATCAATCAAACTTGATGGTCAGAATGCATGCTTTTATTAAAAACAAATTTAATAGCCAATGGTCAGCCGAAATTTGTCAGTTTGTTGCCATGGCCACATAGGTATGCCCTACCACATGTACGCCTACCTATGCGCATTTTGCAAGGGCTTTGTGAGAGAGAGAGAGAGAGAGAGAGAGAGAGAGAGAGAGAGAGAGAGAGAGAGAGAGAGAGAGAGAGAGAGAGAGAGAGAGAGAGAGAGAGAGAGAGAGAGAGAGAGAGAGATTTTATTTACCCAGGGTAATGAGAGAAGCATTACAAGAAGCTTTTTTTTTACACACCTCAGACCTGCTACAATAGAATGAAGAAGAAGGAGAGATATATATATATATATATATATATATATATATATATATATATATATATATATATATATATATATATATATATATATATATATATATATATGTAAACCGAAAAAAATGACGTGGAACATTAATGAGGGAAATTGGATAAGCTGAGACAGCTTTTTTACACCATGCCCTCAGGCAAAACATGACAAGGAAAAAAATGAGATAAATATGCGAAAAGTGGCAACAAATACAGCATTACATTTTTTACATTAAAAAATGAAAGAACAATTTTATGCTCACACACACGCACACACGCACGCTCACACGCACGCACACGCACACACACACACACACCACACACACACACACACACACACACACACACACACACACACACACACACACACACACACACACACAACACACACACACACACACACACACACACACACACACACACACACACACACACACACACACACACACACACACACACACACACACACACACACACACACACACACACCACACACACACACACACACACACACACACACACACACACACACACACACACACACACACACACACACACACACACACACACACACACACACACACACACACACACACACACACACACACACACACATTACACACACACACACACACACACACACACCACACACACACACACACACACACACACACACACACACACACACACACACACACACACACACACACACACACACACACACACACACACACACACACACGCACGCACGCACGCACACACGCACGCTTAATACACCCATATACACAAGCATGCTCGTACACATACATCATGCATAGCATGTAAATTGCTGCTTCATGGGCACACAGAGAGACAGACAGGCAGACACACAGAGACAGAATGAGGAGGAGGGAGGGAGAGGACATTATTCTGACAACATAGCCAAGGCTGATGTCAAGGCCAAAAATTGCAGATAATAACCAAAACTCATACTTCTAAACTAGCCCATCACGCATCCTCCCCCCCCCCCCTCCTTACTTCTCTGACAACCTACCCCCCTCCCCCTCCCCTTTCCCTCGAGAAAAAAAAATGGAGGAAAAAAGAGAAAGAAGGCTATCTTATACTTAGGCCTACCGCCCCCCTCCCCCCCTCATTTGAAATTTTCGCATCAAAACTTTTCACGAGAAGCAACATTCTGCTATTCACGGGAAGTAACAGGGATATGGTTAGGATCAGCCAAGGATTATGTCCATACAGCTACAAGAAGCGGACCTTGAGGTTGAGGGTCGTAAACATGAGGTGTTTCTAAGCTAAGGTTCAACTTTGTCAGGAAAAAAGCTTCCGTGCTGTGTTGGCCTGTGGGCCTAACATTGACCAAAGGGCAGTGACCTTGCTGTTGGGAAACAGACAACTTGAAGTGTGTGTGTGTGTGTGTGTGTGTGTGTGTGTGTGTGTGTGTGTGTGTGTGTGTGTGTGTATGTGTGTGTGTGTGTATGAGAGTGGGTGGGTTATTAATTGTGCCTGGGGCATAACAATGGCTCTTAAGAACAGTTTATGAAAAACGAGCCCATCCATCATCAATAAAATCATCTTCTTGAAGTCTTCCTCTTCATTAACATTCTTGCTTTATGTGCTGTTGCGTGGACCTGTCCTAACTTATAAACATAAACCACATCATTAACTAACACGCACGCGCACACGCACACACGCACACACGCACGCACGCGCGCACGCGCGCGCACGCGCACACGCACACACACACACACACACACACACACACACACACACACACACCCTAATTCAGTACAGTTTTCTGATGTCTTGGCTTACATAGCGATTGTCTCAAATGGTTATTTCAGTAAATTTGAACATTTCCTGAAATGTTTAGGAAATTTGCAAAATCACTGAGTGCAAATTTTCTAACATTTTCAGGGAATTTGCAAATTTCCTTGTTTTGTAAATTTACTGTAACATCCACGGGGAAATAGAGTTCACCCCCGGCCCACTCCCCACCTCGGCTCAAAGACGACCCTATCTCCCCCACATAAATGAACACACAGATCATGTCTGTCTCCCCACCCCCCACCCCCCCCCCGAGAGAGAGAGAGAGAGAGAGAGAGAGAGAGAGAGAGAGAGAGAGAGAGGTGGGCGAGACAGAGAGTCAACAATAAAAGCCCATGTGTGTGTATTAGGTATTAGTAAATTATTAGGTACTTTATAGTCACAGAGTGACGTCTCTGCGAAATTCGGGTTGCTCCCACCTGGAGAGCGCGTCGCAGCCAGAGGCGCGCCACCCAACTTTTTTGTATTTTTTGTGCGTGTGTGTGTGTGTGCGCGTGTTTTTGTATGCGTGCGTTCCGCGTGTGTATGTGTGTGTGTGTGCGCGCGCGCGTGTGTATGCATACATGTGTGTGCAAGGATGAGGGGTGAGAAAAAGGAAACTGGGCTATTTTTAAGTGAAGCCTAAAACGACAGCCTGACAAAGCTGACACAGGGAAGCTGGGAAAGTTGACCGTGCGCCGTCAGTCAAGGTCGTTTGTCAGGGGCGGACCAAATGATTCGTAAGGGGGGGGGGGGGGTGTCCGCGGTGAGTCCAGGGAGCAGCACTGGTCCCGGGTCAAGCTGTTCGCCCCTGAAAAATAAATGCAATTTAGTGATCATTAATTAAAGCAAAAAATGAGCCATTTTCTTAATTTTTATACTTGCATAAGGTTGGGGCAAAGGGAGGGGGGGGGGGGGGGCGGAAACCTGGAAACCCCCCTCAGATCCGCCCCTGTTTGCTGTCTGATCACTCGCTGTCTCACTTCTCTTTTTTTTTTTCATTTCTCATTTCAACAGCCTACTAGGATTCGTACTGTTTTAGCAAAGAAAATGGTGGAAAGAGGAAAGAAACAGGCCTTAGCAGGATTCTTTTAAAACTACTTGAGGTTGTAGTTCAAACCTTCACAAAGTTGAAGGAGGATACTATGGCATGCTGGAAGAACATGGATTCTATATTAACAATGTAGTGTCCGTGGAAAGAAGAAGCTTTTCTATTACCTAATATATATCTCAAATCCTATATCATCCCGTGCTGCGCATCTTCGTCTTTGAACTCATGTAGGCCTATATGTCAATAGGCCTAATTGCCGATAAACGACAGGTGGACATTACTGGAAGAAGAATTATGATCTTTTTTTAAATTGTGTAAACTTAATTATAACTAAGCTTCAAAAGATTGTTTGTTGTTCTTCTTCTTCCTTGAAATGGACAGGACCATGTATGGTGTTTGAAGTCCAAAACTTTGATCACAAACTTCGGTCTAAAACAAGGAGAAGAACATGGTCGAAAAAGAAACATACATGTGCCGGTGATGTGGTTTAACAATTCGCAGTACCGATTTTGCTGCTGCTTGCAAGTTATAAAGACTAATCTAGTGCCCGGATTTTTGTGACTGTGAGAAAACTGAAACCCCAAGTAGACAGTTTGTGTACACGTGTGTGTGTGTGTGTGTGTCTCCTTTATTTTGACGTCCAACTTCGTCGGCGTGTGTGTGTGGTTGGCCTTGGCATTGTTTGAACCTGGCGCCCGCTGTGAAAGAGAAGGGAGAGCACTTGTTTGGCCAACCCCGTGAAGCCGAATCGATGGCGGGGCCTCTTGGCTTTGGTTGAAGTTTACTCTGTTGTGTGTCTGTAGGCCCTGTCTCAGTTACAGTTTTATCAATTTGAGGAGGGTTCTCTACTTTGTGGACCAAGGAAAGCTTTGTTGATTAGATCTATACATTATTTTGTTGGTTTCTGTTTGTGCTTTGGTACGTGGGGATGCCATGACAAGCTCCTACGCCTAGCATAACATCATCTGTCTAAAATCCTCCGAAGTCGGAGTGTGGCTACCCATGTAGCGGGGTGATCAAACATTACTGTCTCAGTTTCATGCATGCGCATGGAAATTGAGAACACAGTAAACCAAGAACACCCCCTCTCTCCCTCTCTCCCTCTCTCCCTCTCTCTCTCTCTCTCTCTCTCTCTCTCTCTCTCTCTCTCCCTCTCTCTCTCTCTCTCTCTAGGCGTCGCCGTTGCCTAAAATCTTTATCCTTGAAAAATCAAGTTAAAGTTTTCAAGTTTTCTCTCTCTTTCTCTCTCTCTCTCTCTCTCTCTCTCTCTCTCTCTCTCTCTCTCTCTCTCTCTCTTTTATCTCTCTCTCTCTCTCTCTCTCCCCCCCCCCTCTCTCTCTCTCTTTCTCTCCCCCCCCCCCTCTCTCTCTCTCTCTCTCTCTCTCTCTCTCTCTCTCTCTCTCTCTCTCTCTCTCTCTCTCTCTCTGAGTCTCTCTTTCTCTCTCTCTCTGTCTCTCTCTCTCTCTCTCTCTCTCTCTCTCTCTCTCTCTCTCTCTCTCTCTCTCTCTCTCTCTCTCTCTCTCTCTCTCTCTCTCTCTCTCTTTCTCTCTCTCTCTCTCTCTCTCTCTCTCTCTCTCTCTCTCTCTCTCTCTCTCTCTCTCTCTCTCTCTCTCTCTCTCTCTCTCTCTCTCTCTCTCTCTCTCTCTCTCTCTCTCTCTCTCTCTCTCTCTCTCTCTCTCTCTCTCTCTCTCTCTCTCTCTCTCTCTCTCTCAGTGTCCGTTGGTGTTTTTTGTTTTTGTTTTAATCCAAGGACATAATATTAATAATTATTGTAAGAATAGACATCGCCTAAAATCTTCATCCTTGAAAAATTAAGTTCAGTGTTCTCACTCTTCCTACCTCTCCCCTCTCCTTATTTCTGTGTGGTATGACTATGAGCATGTGTGGTCTGCCTGTATCTCTCTCTCTCTCTCTCTCTCTCTCTCTCTCTCTCTCTCTCTCTCTCTCTCTCTCTCTCTCTCTCTCTCTCTCTCTCTCTCTCTCTCTCTTTCTCTCTTTCTCTCCTTTTATGCATAGACGTATGGTTTTTTCCCCCAGAGGGATGGATGTAAAAAAGCATGTTATTCATTGCTTATTCTAATTTCTATTACCCTCTATAAACACTAATATTAATTCATTCATTCATTCATTCCCTGTTTCTACTGCCTCTCTATCTTCATCTGACTCTCTGAGTCTGTTTCTGTCTGTCTGCCTGTCTTTCAGTGTATCACAGTGTGTGCGTGAGTGCATGTGTCTGCTTCTAAAAATTCCCATTACACAATGACCAATAAGCGAATGATAAGACCATTTTATGCACCAATTTTGCACCCTCTTATGACACTGCTTATTTTGACTGTGGCAGGTTGCCATCTGTGTGTACTGGATCGGCCGTGTAGCAGCAGCGCAGAACTACCCAGTGCCCAGAATCGACCAGAGCGCCTTCGCCTCGCTCGTTCACAACCAACACCGACACCGAGAGCACATCGTGTCTGACGGGCAACTGCGAAAAGAGTCCTCCTCATGCTCCTGGGAAGGCGCCACCACGACGAGCCCTTCCTATGCGTCTCAAGGTCAAGGTCATTCCAGGGTCAGCCTGAGGTCGCCTGAAGGTCAGGGGTCGAATGTCCGGCATGGTCGCGACGGGTCGTTCGACTCGCACGCTTCGTACGGGAAAGGGTCGGAGGACAGCCTAGATGAGTTAGTTTTCGAGGTGAGATGATGAACTGAATTAATTTATATAAATTATAATTAGGACGATTAAATCAAATTACAATTTTTTTGGTTCTTCACTCAAAATGAGTCAACTGGCATTATCTTTGTGTCTCTTACATCCACACAAAACCTTTTTTGTCATAAGTCAAAGAACACACAGGATTGAGAGTGATAATGGGCAACTTTATTTAAGTGCCAAATAAAATATTATTTTATGAGATAACATTGTTTTCCATTGCATACCCATCAATAATTAGCATACAACTAATTCATAATCACATTCACAAGAAAATGATTTTACTTGTAATGCATTGTAATGACTATCTTTGGTTTATGTAATAATTTTTATGTAATAATTAACCTGAAACCCAAATCTTTCCACTGATCCTTGCATGCAAGGGGGGTACCAATTACCATCATCATAATGAGCCTGATGTTGGGATGAAGAGGACTACAAAGAGTGTATGCAAGGGGGGTACCAGTTACCATCATCATAATGAACCTGATGTTGGGATGAAGAGGACTACAAGGAGTGTATGCAAGGGGGGTACCAGTTACCATCATCATAATGAGCCTGATGTTGGGATGAAGAGGACTACAAAGAGTGTATGCAAGGGGGGTACCAGTTACCATCATGATAATGAGCCTGATGTTGGGATGAAGAGGACTACAAGGAGTGTATGCAAGGGGGGTACCAGTTACCATCATCATAATGAGCCTGATGTTGGGATGAAGAGGACTACAAGGAGTGTATGAAAGAGTTCTGTCAATCAGAATGTGCATCAGTTTCTGGTGTAAATGTAACGGAAAATAATTCTACAGCTTTGACATTTTCATTTGATATGTGAACTGGGCAGTTATGATGAATTTGATTTGGAGGTAGGAAGATTTCAGATACAAAATGTTTGGTGCATAACAATTTTATAACAAGTGCAGTTGTTTTGTTTTTTTGGTTTTTTTTATATAACAAGTGCAGTTAATATTGATCTGTTTAACTTTAAGACAGCCGGAAGAAGTTACCTTACTTTTTTTAAAAAGGTAAACTGCGGGGAACAAAGAAAGCTGAAACTTATGTAAAAACTTATTTGTGGGCTATTTGAGAATGAAATAAAAGAGACTGGAATGAAAGATTAAGCACTGCATCAACTAACCATTAATTGATGCGATTGTCGGCAGGTGGATGAGAACGGAATGCCTATCCCACGTTACAGCAGTTCCTCCGCGCTAAGCCAAAGCCGGGACAGCAGCGGTGGTGGTGGGGGGAACACCAGACAGCAGCAAAGGGACAACATGTACTCCCCTTCCGACAAAAGCGGTGGCCTTTACCGCAGCAGCCCCGACCTGACCCACGCCACCCTCTCCGCTCGCCGGTCCTCCTCAACAGATGGCAGCACGGACGGGTCGCACGGCGGACATTCTCGCCAATCCTCGGACAGTGTTGATTACCCCACTAGGCGGTACTCCACACAATTGGGCCCCATGAGGAAGACCAGCGTCTCTGCGGACCCCCTGCAGTTCATCAAGGTGAAGGGGGCCACGGATCTGGCCGTGACGGCCCAGGAGCAGATCAAGTTAGCCACAGAGACAAAGAAGTTGAAGATCACCGAGCCGATTACCGAGGACGATAACACCGATTGGCTGTCGGTGAGTTTGGGCTAGCTTTCTTTCTTTTACTTTCTTTTTATTTATTTGTTTATTGGGGACTTTTGTCTGTTACATTAAAGATTTCCTTTTAAAGAAGTCAAGTCAAGTCAAGTCATAATGATCTTTATTGACGATAAAGGAATAAGGTAAACAAAGCTTTTTTTCATCCGGTCGTCATAAATGAACAAGAAACAGAACTGAAGCAAATAAGATAAACAACGAAAACTGGAGAACAAATCAAACCGCCATCTATAAATATGGGAATAATACACATATATCACACAAGCACAGTATAATATTTACATGCAATATGTACAAATGTAATAAAAAAGATGAGAAGATGGAAGAAAATAATGATTGATACAAAGAGACAGTTAGACCAACAGAGAAAGAGAGAGAGATAGAGAGTTAACTCGGAAATAAGAAGAAAACAAATCCCAAATGAAAAAAACAACAACAAAACTCCCAGAAAAGAGACATATTAACAAAAAGCAATTACATTAATATGCATGCACCTGTAATGCCACTTCGTCTCATTGTGCAAAGCACACACACACACACACACACACACACACACACACACACACACACACACACACAGTGACACACACAGTGACACACACACACACACACACACACCCACACACACACACACACACACACACACACACACACACACACACGCATACACACACGCACACACACACATGCACACACACGCACACGCACACACACACACACACATGAGTAGAAGAAATTGTCACTTGAACACTAGAGTATGTACATACATAAACAAGGAATTCCATAGCATAGTTTTCCTTACAATTTATCAATCATATACTTGTTCAAATTTTGTTTAAAAGCTAATTTTGAAGGGCATGATTTAAAAAAAGATGGCAAGTTATTCCATGTGCATCCTCCAGAGTATGTAAAACTTGATTTATACAAATTGTTGTGGGGTTTAGGGAAAGAAAGCTTATGATTGTGTCTATTGTCAGTCGTGAAATTCCGCAATATGTTTTTTTGAGCTTGCCCATTTACAACATTGACAGTATGCATAAACATTTATTGAAAATAAGTCTGTCTTTGAATGGAAGGATGTTTAAATGCTTTTAATCATTTGCAGTCCGGCTACATGTATTTGATTTTAAAGGTATTAGTTTTATAGCTCTTTTATGCAAACAATTTATTGGCTTCAAATTAGATTCACTAGCATTATCCCATAAAGTGGAAGCATAATTGATGTGATAATATATGAGCATGAAAAAATAGTTTTCTTGAGTGAAGGTCCAAAAAGTTCTTTATTTTTGCTAACTGATATAAGAATGTTTTATGTAAGTCAGCTTTTTTTTGTATAGACAATGCTGGTGAAAGGCAAAAATAAAATCGATTTTTGTGAATGTGTACATTCATGAAAAGAAACTATTTCTTCAAAGGAAAAAAAGTCTGAACTAAAGTAAAGATCTCCAAATATCTTTCTTTTACAGTTTGTTACTTATTGCAAAGTTTAAAATTAAACCCAGCCACCGAGCAAGTGTATGTCGATATGTAGAACATACTCTATATATACTTCGTCAAATACTTTGCCTCTCTAACTTGGAGAACTTGCACTAGTTAGCTTTTTTTTTTATAGTGCTGCTGTCGCGGCCAATGTGATAGTGGGGATGTACTTTGGGCAAGGCATCTCCCGTGTAAGCACATCCCAGCCCAGCTCTCCGAAATAGTTGTTGGCTGCTCCGCTCTCTGGAGGAGGCCATCATGACATAATTATGCCGTCATAATTATGCGCTCCGGAATTAACTCTGTAATGAATTGAGAAATGTTTGATTGGCTTGTTGGCAGAACTTGGCCACATGGAAGAACAGGAGGAAGAGCCACTCGGAGAAGACGTACCAGCTGAAAGAAGAGCTGGAACAGTTGGAGAAAGAGAAGGACGAACCTAAAAGTACCTCCACCCAGTCCACCAAGACTTTCTCACAGATTCAGGAAGAAAGGTGAGGATATGAGAGAGAGAGAGAGAGAGAGAGAGAGAGAGAGAGAGAGAGAGAGAGAGAGAGAGAGAGAGAGTTAGTTCTACCCAGTCCACCAAGACTCTCACAGATACAGTATACAGTATCAAGTATGATAGGTGAGGAGAGTGAGTAATCTGTGTGTTTGAGTATGTATGTGTGTGTGTGTGTGTTATTCCCTCTGTTCCCCCTATTAAGCTATCCCTTCTCATGTCACCCATTTTCTAATCCTTACAATAATACAGATGTAAACATAACTTTGCTTGAATTTCTGATGCCCTATCGACTTAGTTCCCTGTACCCATTTTCTCCAGCTGTCTTTGATCAAAGTAAATTAGAGGAAACAAAAACGGGTTTTGGAAGGGGCGGATAAAGATAGGCTTCATGAGAACGGAATTGTATTATTTAAAAAAAAAATCAAAATGTAAAAGCATGCTAGCAAACATTTGGGACATTTTTTTGCCCTGACAGAGACTGCGAAAAGGTACTCTGGATTATTACTCATGCCGTTTGAATTCGAAAGAGTGAGAGAAATCGTCTATATTTAGGACGTAGCGTGTTATTAAGGGCTTGACGGAGTGAAGCAGTCTATTTGGGTGGAAAGAAGGCGCAGGGTAGAGCGTATGCCCCTTGAGTAAGTGTTGTGTTAGAACCTCTTCACTGTTCATGGTTAGTGGGTAAGGAATGAAAACAGTGGGACCTAAAAGGTGACTGTACACACCCCTAGTATCCATCTTGAATTCTCTTTTACACCTTCCAATCTTACGCATTAAAGACCCCGCACGTCACGTGTCACATTCCCTCTTATGCTAGGAAGATTTCTTAAGATTCCTTACTAGCTATAAGAGGGAAAACACGTGAAAACCGTGATTTTGACACGTGACGTGCGGGGTCTTTAAAGACAGACAGAAATAAATGTATGCTCATGATCACATGCATGCTGTTGTCAATGCATGCATGCATGGACACAGTGACACATGCATGGGCCCACATGTATGAATGAATGCATGCACACCGGCACATGCACGCATGCGTGCACGCACATGCACACACACATATGCATTAATGAATGAATGCATGCATTTAATGCACTCTAGCATGACACACATACACACACACACACACACACACACATTCACACACACACACACACACACACATTCACACACACACACACATTCACACACACACACACACTATATATATATAAGTGGACCACTCTTTCAAACTGTTTCTTTAATTCCAGATTTCTCTCTCTGTATACAGAGTGTGATTGATTCTGGAAGTCTTGACAAAGATTAATAAATCGAAATGTTGACAAATGTTAAGCTTCTTGTTTTGTTTCTTCCCCACTCAGATATGTCTGTATACAGTATTCAGTATCTCTCTCTCTGTCTCTCTCACCCCCTCTCTCTCTTTCTCTCTTCTCCGATTCCAAGGTAGAAGAAAGGTAGACATTTCCAGCTGAAGGAAGAAGCTCTACAAGTGTCAAAGACACCCTCACCTCCCCCCCCCCCTTTCCCTACTCTCTGTGTGTCTTATACTCCCTCCCCTACTTCTCACTGTCTTAATTCCATCTTAATCCTCTGGTCCACTAGCCAAAACAACATTCCTTTCATTCTGTTCTGCCTTTGTCAGAGCGGGGTGAGTTTTGTGTTGATCTATAAACAATTCTGGGTACCCTTCAGGTGGGCTGTGAAGTTTTGGTGTTTATTCTGGCACTGTTTTTAAGCTCCGGGAAACAACATTAACGAGAGTAGAATGGGTTGATTTTTAAAAAAGTGGCTTTGTGAACTGTGTGTTCTAAAAGAACAAAATTCGCTTTGTCAGTTTTGCTTTTTGTAACCTTGTTAAAAGCGGGTCAGTTGTCTTGAAATGTTGGGCTGTATTAAATGTGTGTACAATTCTTAGCAACCATAACTACGTGAATATGTGTGTGTGTGTGTCTTTTATCTCTGAATGATTTATATATTATGACTAACATGACAAACATACAGCTGTTGCAAAGGCGTGGTGAGCAATAGATTTTTCTGCATAATTATGCACCCTATTTGTGTGCATGCTTGTATGCATACATGCTTGTGTGATCCATGCATGTGTGTGTGTTTTCTTTAGATTGATGCAAACCTTGACTAAGCCGTACTTTTCATGCTCTAGTTTGTTATGTGTATTGCTGCCATTTTGTATTTGTAACATTGGTTTGTTACTTCACAAATTTCTGTGACCAGCAACAAACCCATAACCAGCTGGATCAGAATAGAATTTCATTTCAGTCATGTTTGGGAGTGTGGAGTTTGTGTACGAGTGCTGATTAAGTTGTGTCTCACTGGGATCTCAAGACAATAGAGGAGGCAACTACTGGGGTAGTGATTCTAGAAAGCTGGGCTGATATATACTTGTAGGCATGTCCAGATTGTAAGGGGGTAAAAAAGAAACAAAATGGTGGCTAGACCTTGGCATATTTTCCAAAGGAATCTTCCATGAATAGTTCCCCTGCCCACAAAACAAAACAG
>CM065691.1:2821022-2896022 GCA_017654935.2 Phymorhynchus buccinoides | reverse complement strand
TGACCATAGACCAGAGGGGAAAAAGCTAAAAAGATTACATCTAGAAGAAGAAAAGGAACACAATAAATGTGTCTTCTGTTCTATATACATATAGTAATGAAAGGACGTTGCAGCATCAACGGCCAGTGTAATAATCCCGTCACAAAAGACTAAGCAGTCTGTCGACTGTTACTGCTGTAAAGTGGCTTCACATTTCCAGTGAACATGGCTGGCAATAGAGCTGTCATCCTCATTCTACTGTTGGCCCAAAATGTCATTATTGACCTATTTTTTACTTTTTACATTATTTTCAGGGAAAGAAGAAAATCTGCAGGGCTGAGGCACTTCTACCCCATAGAGGATGAAGGAGAGGACGACATTTTCCCTCCCCCAGAACAATCCTCCTCCTCCCCTTCTGCACCAACTGGAGCAGGCAGCAGATTCCAGTCCACTTCAAAGGAGGAGGGCAAGGTAATGGGCTCATGCCTGTTTGCACTGGGTTAGGCACAGGTTGTTTCTGCACTGTTACGGTCCTTTCAAATGGGAGACATTGTGAACAGGTTGGAAACATTAGGCACAAGTTGTTTCTGCACTGTTACGGTCCTTTCAATTGGGAGACATTGTGAACAGGTTGGAAACATTAGGCACAAGTTGTTTCTGCACTGTTACGGTCCTTTCAAATGGGAGACATTGTGAACAGGTTGGAAACATTAGGCACAAGTTGTTTCTGCACTGTTACGGTCCTTTCAAATGGGAGACATTGTGAACAGGTTGGAAACATTAGGCACAAGTTGTTTCTGCACTGTTACGGTCCTTTCAATTGGGAGACATTGTGAACAGGTTGGAAACATTAGGCACAAGTTGTTTCTGCACTGTTACGGTCCTTTCAATTGGGAGACATTGTGAACAGGTTGGAAACATTAGGCACAAGTTGTTTCTGCACTGTTACGGTCCTTTCAATTGGGAGACATTGTGAACAGGTTGGAAACATTAGGCACAAGTTGTTTCTGCACTGTTACGGTCCTTTCAAATGGGAGACATTGTGAACAGGTTGGAAACACTAGGCACAAGTTGTTTCTGCACTGTTACAGTCCTTTCAATTGGGAGACATTGTGAACAGGTTGGAAACATTAGGCACAAGTTGTTTCTGCACTGTTACGGTCCTTTCAAATGGGAGACATTGTGAACAGGTTGGAAACATTAGGCACAAGTTGTTTCTGCACTGTTACGGTCCTTTCAAATGGGAGACATTGTGAACAGGTTGGAAACAATGTGGCTATTGTAACAGACGTTTCTTTTGTGTGGTTTGTCTTGTTGTTTCTCTTCTTTGTCTTTGTCTTCTTCTTCTTCCACTTGGTCACATTCTTACTCAGACAAGTTTACTCTTTCTCAAATTTCTTTGTATCATTCTTTTTCTTTGTTGTCTCTTTCCATTTCCTAAAGGGTAGATCAGATTTATTTGTTCATATCTTCTGTCATCTTCTCATGAATTTTAGCTTTGATCTTCTTTTTCTGAATTGTGTTTATTTAACAATCATCATACTCTTGTAAATTTACATACATTTTTACATAAACATTTGAGAAATAGACTTTGACATGTCTCCTAAACATTTTAGGAACCCACGTTTTTTTTATGCATACGTCATCCATTCACTACGGTCATTGTTAGTGTGTCTTCATTCACCTCGACAAAGTCTTTTTAAAGACGAACATTTGGTTTTCTTTACCTCGTTTATTATTTTTTCATCTTCATGTGTTTGTGTGAGTGTAGCGTTTTGATGTTTTTTAGTTCAATTATAGGAACCCAAGTTTTGTCATAGCTGTAAATGACTTGTATGTGATTGTGAGCATGAACCTAAATAGCACATAATGTGTAGTTTTGATCTCTTATAGATTCGCGGGGACAGTTTCATTGTCTTTTTTGTTGCTGTGTTTCAGGACTCCAAATTGAGAAGTAGAACCAAAGAAGATGTGGCAAAATGGGCACAAGACGCTGCCAGCGAAGAAGATGATAAAAAGGGAGGGCATCGCAAAGAAAACAACAATAACAACAACTACAAATCCTCCTCGGAAATCAGATCGTCGCGGTTTTCCCGAGACACAGACGACGGTTCATC
Organism: Phymorhynchus buccinoides; assembly: GCA_017654935.2. NCBI lineage: Eukaryota > Metazoa > Mollusca > Gastropoda > Neogastropoda > Raphitomidae > Phymorhynchus > Phymorhynchus buccinoides. The sequence continues at coordinate 2,893,926 of CM065691.1, read as the reverse complement.
AGCAGTAGAGATGAGAGCCTCACGCTTCTCCCGAGAAGAAAACAGCACTAGCGCCCCCACCCGACAGCGAAGATCGGGATTACCTGAGCTCCAGGAGAAGAGAAACTCTTGGCAGAAACAGAATTCGGAAAGTTCATTGAAAGATAACAACCGAGGTTCGGCCAATTCTCTGCCTACTTCGTCTTCAGGAAAAGTCGGCAATATTCTGAAGAACTTGCAGCAGAAGGAGGAAGAGGCTAAAAGTGTGGGGTCTGTTCGGAAGTTGTTAGATCACGGTGGTGGTAGTTCGGTGGGTAGCCGTTCTGTGGGTGAGTCTAAAAGTGTGGGGTCTGTTCGGAAGTCGTTAGATCACGGTGGTGGTAGTTCGGTGGGTAGCCGTTCTGTGGGTGAGTCTAAAAGTGTGGGGTCTGTTCGGAAGTCGTTAGATCACGGTGGTGGTAGTTCGGTGGGTAGCCGTTCTGTGGGTGAGTCTTTGTCGTCTTACCGGTCGTGGAGTACCGAGAAAGGCTTGTCGTCGACATCAAGGAAAGGCAACTCTCGCAGCCCTGAAGTGTCATCCTCGGCGTACACCAGCAGCAGGAATTCTGGGAAGGTGGGTACAAAGTTTTCAATGCTACTGTGTTGAAACAGAAAGTGTTCATAACTTTTGAAATCGCTGTGCTAGCTCAGAACAGGCTCCACTGAGCTCAGCATGGTCAAACTTTACGTGGTGACAGTCATGAGATGAACATAGCTGTCGATGGGACTATTGTATGAATGACTAACTAACTAACTAACTCCACTCAGGTGACTCAGCTGCAGTGCAGTGTCTCTTCAGAAGTGGTTTGCCTCTTGACGGCCTAACATAGATTTGCTTTCTATTATCATTTACTTATTTTTTTCTTTGCGCCGGAGATCAGAATATTTTGTTTCCTTCATTCGGAAAATAAACGGGGGAATCTTTGTCAGTCTTATTCCTGTTCTTAGTTGTGGACATCGAGATAGCATGCATTTATCTCTGTCTCTCTCTCTCTTGGGCAGGAATGTTTGGTTCATAGATCTATATTTTCAGAAGTTTTTTTCAAGCCAACATTAGTTTACCATAAGTAACTTTTCATAAATAACAGTCAAGAATATGTTAACCTTAGGCCTATTCAAAACTCTCTCTCTCTCTCTCTCTCTCTCTCTCTCTCTCTCTCTCTCTCTCTCTCTCTCTCTCTCTCTCTCTCTCTCTCTCTCTCTCTCTCTCTCAAGTACGCACAACTTAATACACATAAACACATACATTTAAGCAAACGCATGCAGGCCCATGCATACCAACATGCACACACTACAAACATTTCAGCATGTTCGGACAGCCGTGAGGCTATCGTTCTAACAGACGTGATAGTTTGGTCATTATGACGTCGCCGACACGGAGCCGACAAAGATCAAAGATTTGGAGAGTCATGATTCAGACAGTTCCCGATTAAATCAGCCTAAAACTGAACAGTGGAATTGATTGAATAATGATGATGATGATGATGATGACAATGATGTTGGTATAAAAATATTTGATAGTTTTTTTTCAGGACTGTGTAGAAAAGACAATAATTAAAGATCAGTCAGAAACTGAACGGATATGAAGCAATTGAACGATGATGATGATTTAATCATTTATTCACAGGATTATGTGGAGAAGGCGATCAAGATCAGTCAGAAACTGAACGGATATGAAGCAATTGAACGATGATGATGATTTAATCATTTATTCACAGGATTATGTGGAGAAGGCGATAAAGATCAGCCAGAAACCCAACAACGACAAAGAACTAAATGATGATTACGATGATGACAGTGAGGACAATGATGTTAATAAATGTATGCTTGCACTATGATTTATTCACAGGACTATGTGGAGAAGACGATCAAGATCGGCCAGAAGCCCAACAGTGACAAGGGATTTGGGTTCACTCTCAGCGGGGGAGCTGACAAGAAACAGCCTGTGGTTGTCGAGAAAGTGGGACTAGGTAAGAAACGCTTCAACTAATGTCATTGTATTCAAGACTACCATAGTAAGAAACGCTTCAACTAATGTCATTGTATTTAAGACAACCGTAGTAAGAAACGCTTCAACTAATGTCATTGTATTCAAGACTACCGTAGTAAGAAACGCTTCAACTAATGTCATTGTACTCAAGACAACCGTAGTAAGAAACGCTTCAACTAATGTCATTGTATTCAAGACAACCGTAGTAAGAAACGCTTCAACTAATGTCATTGTATTCAAGACTACCGTAGTAAGAAACGCTTCAACTAATGTCATTGTATTTAAGACAACCGTAGTAAGAAACGCTTCAACTAATGTCATTGTATTCAAGACTACCGTAGTAAGAAACGCTTCAACTAATGTCATTGTACTCAAGACAACCGTAGTAAGAAACGCTTCAACTAATGTCATTGTATTCAAGACAACCGTAGTAAGAAACGCTTCAACTAATGTCATTGTATTCAAGACTACCGTAGTAAGAAACGCTTCAACTAATGTCATTGTATTCAAGACTACCGTAGTAAGAAACGCTTCAACTAATGTCATTGTATTCAAGACAACCGTAGTAAGAAACGCTTCAACTAATGTCATTGTATTCAAGACTACCATAGTCTGCATAACCTACCTACTTTAACACAAACTAATTTGAGTCCCTTATCACCCAACAGGTCCAGTAGTACTTTTAAAGACATGCACCATATTTTCGGACTATAAGGCGATGCTTTTGTCCTTGACTGAGACCCCTGGGCCTTACAGTTTGACCACTAATATAGTAAGAACATATAACAACAACATCTGAATGTGGTGTACAATTTGGGGGTTGTGCCTCATTCTTATAGTCCGAAAAATAGGTACATATAATTTGAATACTTAATAGAGGGTAGTTACAGTAGTTTTGTCGAGAGAGAGAAATGATGTGTGGCTGTTACTTTCATTATTTGAGATTGTTTAGTGCAATGAAGTTTAAAAAACAAAACTGAACTGCTTTATTAAAGAGTGCGCTTTACAGTGATCGCGCTAGGAACTTTGAAGACCAGCTCCATCAGCGACAGCCCCTCAACAACCGGTGTCAAAACCAGTTCACAGGGAAACAAAAACCAGTGAAAAGCACAATATTAAAGCCACTGGTAAAACAATTTATCAGTCCCAGTGAAAATGTATCAGTCCTTGGGACTGACAGTTCAAATTATTTTCATTATTATTTTGGTTTTGCAATCAGTATTTTACTGATAGTTACCAGTAAACGCGATCGCTGCTTTAGTGATAATTTCTTTCTTCCTGGCTTGGAATCTATTCAAAGCTCAGTATCTCACAACAATACCGCTTTTTTTCCCATTAACACTTCAAAGACGTTTGTTTGGTGATACAGTAATTAAACAAGAGCTGACACAGACAGAGAAGGGCACATTTTTAGGGCACACACACATAATATGCGCAATCCACACCAAAAACAAATCTGTAAGTGTATGTAAGAAATAGGAAAGAGTGTGCACATTACACATGTTGGAATCCCATGAAATTCTTCTTAACGTCCTCCGGTCTGGAACAGACACATATGAGACATTAGATGGTGGGAACGATCCTGAAGGCGATGCCCGGAGGCAGTGCAACACCAGGAAAGTCCTAAATTGTTATCAATACAGATGTGAGGTTACAATATAACGATACAATATTTCTACACGGAATCCCATCCACTTATTTCTGATATAAGTGTATGGGTGTTTCCGCACGGAACTGGTGGATTGCGGATCTAATGTGTGTGTGCCCTACAGCATACTAATGTTCATAAATAGAGATTGCAGTACCTCCAGGATCAACCCACTATCTTTTCATATAAATGTACAGTACCTGTACCAGGTTGAAGGATGTTAAATACAGTTTCTTCTTCACACAGAGAGAGGGGAGGTGTGTGGTAGGGGGTGGGTGTGGAGGGGAGGTGTGCGTGTGTGGTAGGGGGTGGGGGGTGGAGGGGAGGGAGAAGAGTGTGTGTGTGTGGTATTGCATTCATGAACACTTGTGTAGCTTTTCTCACCCTCATTCCCAGTCCCAGCTGTGCTTATGACAGTTGGGACACAGCATACATGTGTGAATCATCAAATGACAAATCAATGACGTCATGGTGTACATTTTGATTCCACAATGTGTTTGTGTGAGTGTGTGTGCCTCTGTGTGTGTGTGTGTGCATATGTATTTGTGTGTGTATGCATAACTGTGCATGTGTGCACACGTGTGTATGAGTAGATGGCTATATTGAGCAAAACAGCATGCCTTTCATTGTTTCTATTACATCCTTTGTGTGTATTAAAGTCAGCATCTGTTTCATCCGTTATGGTAACATGTGATGCATTGTCTGTCATGCCACTGAAACCATCTGCATTCAAACCTGTTTAGACAATACACAAATAAAGGTTTCAACACATATAATTTTTACTTTTATTGTTTAAAATATCAAATAGAATAGATCCTGTCTAAAAACCGGCCTATGTTAAGCTACAAGCTATACTTTTAAATGTTTTAGTGGATGCGTGGAAAAGCTTCTTTTTGTTTGTTTGATTCATTTTTTGTTTAAAACCCCAAAAAACTTACAAAATGGATAGAGACGTAAAGAAACCAAGTAGACTTGACCCATACGTTTGGCTGCAGAGTGCCGTATGTTACGGACTACAGGGCGCACCAGATTACAAGGCGCAACCCCCAAATTCGACACAAAATTCAGATTTTGTTATTATAATTTCTGACTATATTACCAGTCACATTAAAAGGCGCAGGGGTCTCAGTCTAGGAATAAAGCATTGCCCTATACGGCTATAGTCCGTAGCAATTTAATCTCATGTAGTCATCACAATGAATACTGTCCATGGACTTAGTTTTCAAGACTCTCTCAAGTTATACATAAATGTACATGTAGTTCTTTGATGGTCTATTCCTAGGGACTTTCCCCAACACCAGCTAACCTCACAATTCTTTGGGCTCAGAGTGTGAATGCACCCTGGGCAAGGCACCTTCACAGTGAATAAATCCTAGCCCTGTTGTTCAGAATAGCAGCTGCCCCTCTGCTGTCTGGCAGTCAGACATTTTAAGGGTCATTTGAACATTTTTGAGGGTCAAAATAAAAGCCATAATAAATGGACAATATGCTCTAAAATAAATGCAAATCTCTTTGCCATCACGATGCTGAAGCCAGTCAAATTCTTCACACCAACTTGACTTGAATTTGCGAGTTACTTTCTTCTTTTCATCACTACTGACAGTTGAAGTAGAACTTGAAGGGCCTGGAACTGGTTCGAGGGTTTTGTCACTCACTTAAAACTTCAGTCTTTGGAAGAACTTCGCGTTGAAGTTTTCACAATCCAGCGAAGCAGCGCCATTTTTTCGCTTCCAAGAAATGCGCGGGCTAGGCTTGGCAGCAGTGCACGTGCGAGCAGCATGGGTGGCAAGAAACAAAGAAATTACTCTGTGGTTCATGATAGTTTTTGTCGTCTGCTTCAAGCATGGTATAGTAGTGAAAGAATAGGCCGAGTATATTTTGTAGATCGTTTCCCGCAAGCCGAAATGGCTTCGACATTCTGATTGCGGCGAACACGTTTGAGGACGCAATCGGCTGAGAGAAAAACTGTACGTCACAATGACATATTGACTGAAAAATGTATACGTCAAACTTGAAACTTTGTATGTAATTTACGTACAGATCTGCGTAATCGGGAACACTGTAATTTAATATCTGCATTTACTTTGAAAACATGAAGCTTCTGTAGGTGTAACAACTCGTTTTTAGATATTGCAAACAGTGTGTAAGTATGTAAGTAGCACACGTTAAACCCAGTGAAAAAGTTGTCATTTGGTCAAAATGTACCCCTCCCCTTTCCTTCCTCGTCAGTCACACAAAAATCACATGCAAAAAAAAGAGAAAATGGTGGATACGCCTCTGGCTGCGATGCCTGCAGGTGGGTGCAACCCCACACAGATGCCTCTGTGACTATAAAGTACCATACCGTTGTTATTGATTTTGTTGTCTTGTTTGCTCAGTTTTTGTGTGTTTATGGGCTATTTGTTTGTTTACTTTTTTGTACGTGTGTGTGTTCTAATTGATATGATGTTGGTGGAATGTGTGGTGAACAGACCAAAGTCCAGGGGGGCGTGGTAAGTGATGGTGTGCTGTAGTCTACTAGAGTGATGTTCACCAAACATTTTGTAATGTGAAATTCACAGTAGACTCGTGCTAGACTGTTGTCTGCTGTGCTGCGCTCAACACTGTTTGTTCAGCTGGGGCTGGGGCCGTGTGTGTGTGACTTTAGCTAATCTGTTCTAGTTTGTTTGCTAGTTTCAGTTTTATTAAGACTCTGGAAAAATGTTATTATTTGTTGTTTTGTGTGTGTGTCACCAGTAACTAGTATAATTGCCATAATGTACTAGGATTAAAATTGTGATTGTGATTTCCAAGTCATGGCAGTTATTATAGATGTTTCAAGTATAATTTCATAGCTTTTCTTAAGTCTGTCTAAACTGTCTTTAAAGAAAAATTGATATAAACTCAAGTGAACAAAATGCATTTGTTGTTCAACGTTATTGTGATTGATACTAAACAATGATAGGTTTTTAATTTCTCTTAAACCTGTTTTGAGATTTGAATTCACAGTAAATCAAGTGTAAAAAAAAAAAAAAAAAAAAAAAAAGCATTTTAAAGCTTTACTTAATTATTCTTTTTTCAGTAAACTTAGAAATCTCATTTTATTTTGACTGATTTGTGTTTCAGTAGACTATTTTAGATGATACTTCATTCATTTTATTATGCTTCAATAAGTACTTAGTTTCATTTGCAATGCATGCAATTGTGAGGTGCTTATGTGAATTTTTGTTCACTGAATTATAAAGTATAAGTACAGTATGAGTATACTGGTTTTTACATTTGTAACTTAGTTCATTATAATTTTTGGATTTTTTGTGTATTTTGATGTGTGTGCATGCATGCCTTTTCATTTGTTTTTCTTTTTGCACTGATTTGTTTGGCTACCATGGCAACACAACTTAATTAAAGTACATATCTATTTGACTGCAAGATCCTGTACAACGTCACACAAACATCGAAGTTTATGTTCAATTTTCTGAAATGTGCATTGACAAATGGTATGTCTTATGGATCCAATGTGCCTGCATCATGCTCCATGACTCCATAACTCCCACCCCACCTTACTCCACATACACAGTGCCAGCATCATGCTCCACAACTCCATAACTCCCATCCCACCTTACTCCACATACACAGTGCCAGCATCATGCTCCATGACTCCATAACTCCCACCCCACCTTACTCCACATACACAGTGCCTGCATCATGCTCCATGACTCCATAACTCCCACCCCACCTTACTCCACATACACACAACAAAACGTCTCCTGACTGTTTTTGTTAGTCAATCAGCTGACATCCTTGAACAAAAAAGTGAAAGAAAACTCAATTTGTTGAAGGCTATTGGCAACTGGAAGACATAATTTCTTAAAGAGGAATCAACTGCTCTTTTAGGATGCAAAAACGCTCTGAAAAACTCAAAAAAGCGCCAAAGCAGGGTTTTAGAATATTGATAAGCATAGACTGAAAACTCTATCGCTATCTGGATCTGGATTTAGTATGTTGTAGGAGCCTATGAAGGCTATACACACAACAGATTTGGAGAGCGCATTGAGAGTTAAAATTGATGCCTTGATGGTAATGACACAAAGGATTTTACCTTTCGTAAAAACAAAAATTAAAAATTTAAAAAACTACCTTTCGTGTCGCATTCTTCAAAATAAAGTGAGCACTCGCACATTTATTTTTTTAAAATCATAGATCTGCCAGCTGGAATCAGTCGGCCTTCGTATCTCGCCCACTACGTCATTTCTTTAATATTGTAATTTAGGTTTGACGTCACTCACAGAAAGATGTTGGCAAAGTGATCCTGAGGAATTATGTGGATGACGTCATAGCTCTGTTGTTCTGGAAAACGTGATTTCATCCGAAGCAGACGATGCACAAGTGAACTCGACAGTGCATTTGTGCAAATTATGCCTTATCAGCTTGATCGCGTTCAGTTCTACTTCTATGTATTTTTGTGAGTTCCAGTAAACTGAGAGTTTATCATCCAAATTGATTTTGCATTATTCTGCGCACTTTTTATTTGCTTTTCAAGTTCCTTTAACTCAAAGTTGCGGGGCCCTTTTGTGCTTGTTTCATTGAATGACAGTAATATTGTACTGTACAGTGTATGGGTTTTTTGTTTGTTTTGTTGTTTTTACAAAACTTTAAATTTGATACATTGTATTTTATGATTGTTTTCACATCATTTTTGTGTGGTATTTTACTATATTTTGATTTCATATAAATGAAAAAGAATATTATGAAGTTGAAATTTAAATTGAATGAGGGAAATTTCATTGTTATTTATTTATCATATTGTTTTAGATAAATATAAAAGTTGTCCCATAAGCTGCCCTTACATAATCGTTATCATCACGACCAATCACAGGAATTCAATATTATTTGTTTGTAAATATAACTATTGCAATAACTTGTTATTGTCATGTTTATTTATTTATTCATAATTGAGAAAATTTCTACAGCGCTTATACTTTAAGCTCTGAGCGCTTTACTGTTTCACAAAAATCATATCTTAAGAACAAACAAACAAACCGCAAACACTCAAATACAAAAAAAGAAATATACTTCTGTATGAATTTGTGATAATATGAATGCTTAATTTGAAATTGAATAAAATACTATACAGTAGTAATGTTTGCAGTTTTAGGTTACCGTTTAAGCAAAAATGATAAATTACCCAAGAATGTTTTCTGGTCTCACAAACAAACAATTTTTCTGCTTAAAATGTCAAACTGTAAGACGACTACAGGGTCAAAACAGACACGTATGTTCACATTCTGTTCCTCTTGTATTTGTGTTCAATCTTGTGTTTCGTGAGGATCAAATTTATACTGTATGAATGGCTGTCAATCCTTACTATTTTCTGGTCTTTGAAGTAAAATCTTTGTTTTGTTTTATTGCCAGTCTTAAATGTCAAACTGTAGAGCTACAAACTGTATTTCTCTGGGATGGTTTTTTTCTACCACATGCCTGCAAATTCTTTGTGAATGAAAAATAAATTCATTCTGGTTTTCTCAAGCATGGTTTAATTTTTTTTTAATTTTTTTTTTAATTTCTTTTTTTTCTCTGTAAATCCATACTATTTTCTGGTCGCTGAAATAAAATCTTTGTTTTGTTTTATTACCAATCTTAAATATCAAACTGTAGAGTTACAAACTTTGTATAAAATTTCTCTGGGATTTTTTCTTCTACCACATGCCTGCAAATTCTTAGTGAACAAAAAATAAATTAACTAGACTATGTTTGGTTTTCTCAAGCATGGTTTCATTTTTTCTGGTTTTTTGTCTTCCAGGCAGCGCGGCAGACGTGTGTGAACTGCAGGCCAAGGATGAGGTGGTCACCATCAACGGACAGAGCGTGACCCGCATGACCTCTGTGGAGGTCAACACCAAGGTCAAGGATGCAGTGAGGTCGGGACAGATTGAACTGCGGGTCAAAAGGTTCCTGGGGTCAGCAGGTAATAAGGCCTATACCGATGCAGTGTCCTATTCTCACACTGAATTCTGTTTCCCTTCACAAGGTTCCTGGGGTAATCAGGCCTACACTGATGCAGTGTCCTATTCTCACACTTAATTCTGTTTCCCTTCACAAGGTTCCTGGGGTAATCAGGCCTACACCGATGCAGTGTCCTATTCTCACACTGAATTCTGTTTCCCTTCGCAAGGTTCCTGGTGTAATCAGGCCTACACCGATGCAGTGTCCTATTCTCACACTGAATTCTGTTTCCCTTCACAAGGTTCCTGGGGTAGTCAGGCCTACACCGATGCAGTGTCCTATTCTCACACTGAATTCTGTTTCCCTTCACAAGGTTCCTGGGGTAATCAGGCCTACACCGATGCAGTGTCCTATTCTCACACTGAATTCTGTTTCCCTTCACAAGGTTCCTGGGGTAATAAGGCCTACACTGATGCAGTGTCCTATTCTCACACTGAATTCTGATTCCCTTCACAAGGTTCCTGGGGTAATCAGGCCTACACCGATGCAGTGTCCTATTCTCATACTGAATTCTGTTTCCCTTCACAAGGTTCCTGGGGTAATCAGGCCTACACCGATGCAGTGTCCTATTCTCACACTGAATTCTGTTTCCCTTCTTCACCAGAGTAGGGCCAGTGCCTTCTGATCAGAATGAATTACAGTGTGCACAGTGACATTTTATGTGAATGTATCTGTGGCTATTTTAATGAGAACACTAAATAAAAACAATCGCTCTTCATAAAAACGTTTGCCAATGGTAGTTTTTAAAGTTGTTCCTTCGTTATTCAAAGAGGACGTGATCTGAACGTGAAAGAAAGCTTTTTACTAGTGTTTTATACTTGCTGATGAGGAGTATGTGGTTTATTTACTTTGTGTTAAATTAATAGCCAGAATTAAGCCAGAAAAGAATTTCCTGTAAAATGGACTATAAAAATATTGATTGATTGAAATGATTTGAATGGATATTATGAAAATGTCCTATCTTGTTTATAATTACTATGATTAGCATTTTCATTCAATATTTTCTGTGCTGGTGATATTTCAGATGATTTGGAAGATGAAGAAGACTTCCTATCAACTGACAAAGACATGGAGTCACCCCAGACAGAAGTGTTTCTAAATCGTCGTCCATCCGTTGATTTATATTATTGTTAATCTTTGTCACATTATTTCAGATGACTTGGAGGATGAAGAAGACTTCCTATCAACTGACGAAGATGTGGATACCCCAGACAGAAGTGTTTCTAAATCATCGTCCATCCGGGCAGAGAATTCCTTTGACAGTTTGGACTCTAGGGATGGACAACAGGTAAAACATTGATACTCCACCTCAATGATAATAGTCGGCTAACACAACAGGTAACAAATTAATACTCCTCCTAAATGATAATAGTCGGCTAACATAGATGACTGGAGAACTTATCTTTGATTCTAAAATTATTTCAGAGAAACGGGGCTCCCAATCGTCCTGCAAGACGAGGGGTCTCAGGGACCGTTTCATTTAGGGTATAGAGGGTCCTAGAAGAGGGATAGAAGGTCCCCATTGCCTTGTAAATATTGAAATACATAACATTCCAAGAGCATGTGATGAGTAGTTTGACAGAAGTTTTCAGAATATATATGCACGCACACACATACAAAGGGTAGGCAAGTAATTGGTCAATAGCATTTGGGGGGAGAGAGAATAGAAGATGGAAAGAGGAGAGAATCAGTTCAATGAATTGGGTCTACTACAAGTAGTGAAAATGGTGGATGGTGAAAGGTCCTCCATTGGAGGTCATAACTTGGAATGCCAAGACCATGGTTTGACATTTTTGCACATTTTATAGTGCATCCCTGGGACCCCCTACACATTCTCATAGAGGGTCCTTTTTGCTCATGGACCCCCAGATGGGGGTCTCTGGGAGCCCTGAGAAAATAGGAAAAAAAGGCACTGTATGCTTTGAACCTTTTTTTATTTTTTAGCTGTCTTCCTTTGTCCTTCATGAATTAAAAAATAATTACATCCATATGCATTATATATTATGCTGTGTAAATTGTTTGTGAAAGTATAGAAATCTTCTTGGGCCTAATACAGAATCCTTTTTCTAACTATTGATGCGAGTAGCAGCTTTGCCATCCCTGCCCAGAGCTTCTCTTCAACTCTAGACAATCTTTGTGCCATGTGTTCCCCAGCCTGAACAATCGTGATGAAAGGAAGATTGTGCTTGAAAGGGGTTGTAAACCAAGGGAGTGAATTGTAAACACAATGTTGATCTAATTAGTAAGACTACCTCCCCTGTCACTTTGCCTGATTTTAATTTTATTGCAATAATTTTAAAAAGCTTGCAAAATGCATTTCTGTTGTTTTGGAAAAGACTTGGAAATAACTTACCAGCTGCCACTGAATAACCAATAGTCTGTAGTATTTATTTTGAACTCCTGACATTCACTGATTCAATAAGATTGTGAAGGCTGAAATGGCAGCACAGTTTATAGGCCAGTAATGTCATTGCTACAGTATCACTGTGTTGCCATGGGGAAAGAGTAAATGCTAACAACGTGCATTTCAACCTTATTCGATGTGAAAGGCTTTTGTTGGTGAACAAGTAAAGTAAAATTCATGTGTGCATTGGAAATAATAGTACCATAACCAGAACTGTGAATATGTGTATTTTTATCCGCAGAAAACGGAGGATGAGGTGGAGAGACCTTGGATAGAGGAACACATCCCTCCCACAGTCAAACTGCAGGTAAAGAAGGAATAAAATCAGTGACCCTATTTTCCAGACTGTAAGGCGGTACTTTCCCCCAGACTGAGACCTCTGCGCCTTATGATGCAGCAAGAACATATAGTACAGTATGTTACAGACTGTAAGGCCATACTTTCCCCCAGACTGAGACCCCTAATGTGACAGTAAGAACATATAGTACAGTATGTTACAGACTGTAAGGCCATACTTTCCCCCAGACTGAGACCCCTGCGCCTTGTAATGTGAGTAATAATACAGTAAGAACATATAGTACAGTATGTTACAGACTGTAAGGCCATACTTTCCCCCAGACTGAGACCCCTGCGCCTTATGATGTGAGTAATAATACAGTAAGAACATATAGTACAGTATGTTACAGACTGTAAGGCCATACTTTCCCCCAGACTGAGACCCCTGCGCCTTATGATGTGATTGATGATATAGTAAGAACATATAGTACAGTATGTTACAGACTGTAAGGCGGTACTTTCCCCCAGACTGAGACCCCTGCGCCTTATAATATGACTGATAATATAGTAAGAACATATAGTACAGTATGTTACAGACTATAAGGCCATACTTTCCCCCAGACTGAGACCCCTGCGCCTTATGATGTGATTGATGATATAGTAAGAACATATAGTACAGTATGTTATATAAGGCGATACTTTCCCCCAGACTGAGACCCCTGCGCCTTATGATGTGACAGTATAGGCGGTACTTTCCCAGACTATGTTACAGACCTGTTTACCATTCCGGTTTAGCCGGAATTATTCCGGAAATTTGCTAAAATTCCGGGTAAAATAGTAAATTCCGGGTGAACGCTGAAAATTCCGGATTTCGAAAAAACCGTCTATTATTTGTTTCCGTTCGTAGTAAAAGACGCAAGGGTTGACCGAAACGTGTACCTAACACACTACGTCATCAGAAAAGGGGTTGTGCTTGACGTCACATGCATTAAATGCTGCATTTTCATTGGTTAAAGGGGTGAAATAATGTTTTTATTTTGGTCGATCTATTTCGGGACTGAGCAAATGGCGGCCAGACTTTTACTGTCGATTCGAAGAGCTTTCCAGGCAGTTTTTTAATGGTAGATTGTAATAGGGCTTGAAATGAGTCAATTTAGATTATAATCATAAAATACGATGATGTGAGAATAAGTTTTCAACGGAAAATGTATCGCGATGGCGCCGAGTTGTAACTTGGCAGACTGAGTGAAGGCCGATCGTGGACATTTCCAGGTATTTTGCTTTTTCCCTTGTTTTATACTAAAATTTACTAAGAATTAGACTGAATTTACTAATAGGCGAAATTGAGCCAAGAAATCATCACAATATTGAAAATCGACGCCGATGTTCGCGGAAAGGAGAAGAAGAAGAAACCGCTTTATCGCGAGTCGTGTACAGATCATGTGAATTCCGGTTTTTGTTCTCAAATTCCGGGGTTTTTTGTGGCAAATTCCGGGTTTTTCATTATAAGGGTAAACAGGTCTGGCCTTATGATGTGAGTAATAATACAGTAAGAACATATAGTACAGTATGTTACAGACTGTAAGGCGATACTTTCCCCCAGAAGACCCCTGCGCCTTATGATGTGATTGATATAGTATGTTACAGACTATAAGGCGATACTTTCCCCCAGACTGAGACCCCTGCGCCTTATGATGTGAGTAATAATACAGTAATACATATAGTACAGTATGTTACAGACTGTAAGGCGGTACTTTCCCCCAGACTGAGACCCCTGCGCCTTATGATGTGACATAATATAGTAAGAACATATAGTACAGTATGTTACAGACTATAAGGCGATACTTTCCCCCAGACTGAGACCCCTGCGCCTTGTAATGTGAGTAATAATACAGTAGAACATATAGTACAGTATGTTACAGACTGTAAGGCGATACTTTCCCCCAGACTGAGACCCCTGCGCCTTGTAATGTGAGTAATAATACAGTAAGAACATATAGTACAGTATGTTACAGACTGTAAGGCGATACTTTCCCCCAGACTGAGACCCCTGCGCCTTGTAATGTGAGTAATAATACAGTAAGAACATATAGTACAGTATGTTACAGACTATAAGGCGATACTTTCCCCCAGACTGAGACCCCTGCGCCTTGTAATGTGAGTAATAATACAGTAAGAACATATAGTACAGTATGTTACAGACTATAAGGCCATACTTTCCCCCAGACTGAGACCCCTGCGCCTTATGAAGGCGATACTTTCCCCCAGACTTTAATAATACCCATATAGTACAGTATGTTACAGACTATAGACCCCCCCTGCGCCTTGTAATGTGAGTAATAATACAGTAAGAACATATAGTACAGTATGTTACAGACTATAAGGCCATACTTTCCCCCCAGACTGAGACCCCTGCGCCTTGTAATGTGAGTAATAATACAGTAAGAACATATAGTACAGTATGTTACAGACTATAAGGCCATACTTTCCCCCAGACTGAGACCCCTGCGCCTTGTAATGTGAGTAATAATACAGTAAGAACATATAGTACAGTATGTTACAGACTATAAGGCCATACTTTCCCCCAGACTGAGACCCCTGCGCCTTGTAATGTGACTAATAATACAGTAAGAACATATAGTACAGTATGTTACAGACTATAAGGCCATACTTTTTTCCCCCAGACTGAGACCCCTGCGCCTTGTAATGTGAGTACAGTAAGAACATATAGTACAGTATGTTACAGACTATAAGGCCATACTTTCCCCCAGACTGAGACCCCTGCGCCTTGTAATGTGACAGTAAGAACATATAGTACAGTATGTTACAGACTATAAGGCCATACTTTCCCCCAGACTGAGACCCCTGCGCCTTATAATGTGAGTGATAATACAGTAAGAACATATAGTACAGTATGTTACAGACTATAAGGCGATACTTTCCCCCAGACTGAGACCCCTGCGCCTTGTAATGTGACTAATAATACAGTAAGAACATATAGTACAGTATGTTACAGACTATAAGGCGATACTTTCCCCCAGACTGAGACCCCTGCGCCTTACAAGGCGATACTTTCCCCCAGACTGAGACCCCTGCGCCTTGTAATGTGAGTAATAATACAGTAAGAACATATAGTACAGTATGTTACAGACTATAAGGCGATACTTTCCCCCAGACTGAGACCCCTGCGCCTTGTAATGTGACTAATACAGTAAGAACATATAGTACAGTATGTTACAGACTATAAGGCCATACTTTCCCCCAGACTGAGACCCCTGCGCCTTGTAATGTGAGTAATAATACAGTAAGAACATATAGTACAGTATGTTACAGACTATAAGGCCATACTTTCCCCCAGACTGAGACCCCTGCGCCTTGTAATGTGAGTAATAATACAGTAAGAACATATAGTACAGTATGTTACAGACTATAAGGCCATACTTTCCCCCAGACTAGAGGCCATACTTAATACAGTAAGAACATATAGTACAGTATGTTACAGACTATAAGGCCATACTTTCCCCCAGACTGACTGAGACCTATAAGGCGATACTTTCCCCCAGACTGAGACCCCTGCGCCTTAATATGTGATAATAATACAGTAAGAACATATAGTACAGTATGTTACAGACTATAAGGCGATACTTTCCCCCAGACTGAGACCCCTGCGCCTTGTAATGTGATAATAATACAGTAAGAACATATAGTACAGTATGTTACAGACTATAAGGCGATACTTTCCCCCAGACTGAGACCCCTGCGCCTTGTAATACAGTAAGAACATATAGTACAGTATGTTACAGACTATAAGGCCATACTTTCCCCCAGACTGAGACCCCTGCGCCTTGTAATGTGAGTAATAATACAGTAAGAACATATAGTACAGTATGTTACAGACTATAAGGCCATACTTTCCCCCAGACTGAGACCCCTGCGCCTTGTAATGTGAGTAATAATACAGTAAGAACATATAGTACAGTATGTTACAGACTATAAGGCGATACTTTCCCCCAGACTGAGACCCCTGCGCCTTATGATGTGATGATAATATAGTAAGAACATAATACATACAGTATAGGCGATACTTTCCCCCATCCCCTGCGCCTTGTAATGTGAGTAATAATACAGTAAGAACATCTGGGGTTTGTGTGAAGTTTGCGGGTGCACCATATAGTACGAAACATATGGTAGTTCCGTAGTCCTATTAACACCAACTATGTCTATGAGTCTTTGGTAGACATGCACTGAATGGCAATCTCTTGCTTTATATAGAGAGGACATTCTTTCAAGATTTTGTTTGAGAGATTGTTTTGCTGGGCTATTTCTTGTGATTGGTTAGATATCAGGAATTGAGAAAGTTACACATTTCAAATGTCACTATTAGTCTATAAAAAAAAATAATTAAGGGTTTAAGTGTCTGTATTAATAAGTGTCTGTGTCAGTCACTTCCATCCGTGACTGCCAGATAGCAGAGGGGGCAGCTGCTATTCCGGCAGGCTGGGCTAAGCTTTGTTAATAATGGAGATGTCTTGGCCAGAGCACATCATGAAAAGCAAATGCACATTGTACACATGCACAGTAAAATACTAACATTGAGTAGTTTGAATTTCTATCCTATCTGAAGAGACTGTTTCTTTACAAGACATTATTACAAATGTTGAAAAGGAAATTAAAATACCCCCTTACCAAATCACCTTGTAGTTTGCTTAATTTTAGTAACAGTTGAATATTTCAAAACAAAATACAAATGGAAATTAATTGCCAGAAAACTCTAATCTGTGTTAATCTTCAACTTTAATTATCATTAATTATCATTAACTTTTTTTCCTTTTTTTTCTCTTGCTGACAGACCAATCGTCGTGGCGACCCCACCTCCACTTCCTCCGACAGCGGCTATGACGCCCAGACCTTCTCCCCCTACATCAGGGGGGACCACTCCAACAACTCCAGCAACGAGGAGGAATTACCTCCCTCCAACAATTCGCAACAAACCCCCCTTGCCACCCAAATTCCTGAATCGCCCCAAACCCGACCCAGCCTCGCTGCCAGAACCAGACACCTGTACCCCCAAGCTGATGACGAGGACGATGATTACGTCAATTTGAGAGTGACGGAGAGTCCTTCGTCCAATTATCAGACTTCGACGTCGACGTCTTATCAGCATTCTGGTAAATGTTAGTTTTTATCCCTCTGCCATCAATTCTTAATACTTCTGTTTCTGATTGTTTACTACAGTGGAACCTCCATTATAAGTGACCCAGCACCACGAAAGGGACATTAAGTTGCTGGGCTAGTTTCTCACAATAGGCTTGAAAAGTCGATCAATTTTGAGTTATGTGTATTTTCATGCTCTAGCATCTCATCTTTCATATTTATGAAGGACAATCTTTGTTATAGTCTCTAAATGCTCCATAAGGTGCTTTAAAAAGAGTAGGTTGATGCGTTTTCTTCAGCTAGGCTAAGCTTTAGACTGTGATTTCTCAAAATGGCTGACAGCCACCCTACCAACATTAGATGCTCATAACTCTAAAACGGAAAAAAAGTTACAAGAATGGTTGTCATATCATTTGAAAGAGAATTGTCTGAAGTTTATAACTGTACCATTTTCTCAGAATTGTCATTTTGACACTTAGTGTCCCTTTCTGTGTCACATTAAAACAAAATCCAAAATGAGGTCTTAAATGGGAGAGAGTTGTATAAAGGGGGTGATGTTAATACTCACAAAGAAGGGCAGTGTCTCGGAGAAGTAGGTCTTATGTGGGAGGGAGTTGTATAAAGGGGGTGATGTTAATACTTACAAAGAAGGGCAACGTCTCAGAGAAGTAGGTCTTATGTGGGAGGGAGTTGTATAAAGGGGGTAATTTCAATACTTGCAAAGAAGGGCAGTGTCTCAGAGAAGTAGGTCTTATGTGGGAGGGAGTTGTATAAAGGGGGTGATGTTAATACTTACAAAGAAGGGCAGTGTTTCAGAGAAGTAGGTCTTATGTGGGAGGGAGTCTTATAACGGGGTTCTTATAAGGGAGGTTCCACTGTACTATGATTATGCATTATTCAGTGTGCATGCATGCCTTAGGTCTTTTATCTGTGGGTAGGTGGGTGGATGAATTGGTGTGTGTGTGTGCAAGCAAGTGCTTGCATGTGCACACATGATGTGTATGAGTCGGAGAGAGAGACAGACAGACAGAATATTACCTGATTTTATTTTCCAATAATGTGTTTACATTATCTCTCAGTGTGCTTTTATCTTTCTTGTTGTTAAGTGTTTGGTGAAAAAACAAAACAATTTCATGCATGCATTGGCTAAATAGAGAATCTTGTTGTTAAGTGTTTGGCAAATGTTAAGATCAACTCCCTCCGCTGTTCCAGGGTGAAGTTGGCCAATCAGCTTAACGGAAAAGTAAATCGGAGGGTGCTGATTGGCCAACTTCATCCTGGAAAGGCGGAGGGAGCTGATCTTAACATTAGCCAAGTGTTTTGTGCAAAACCAAAATGATTTCCTTCATGTATGCATTGGCTAACTGAAGAATGTCGACCTCTGTCTTCAGGGGGAGGGGTGTTGAGTGACGCAGTGTCTCCCCCGGGCGAGGTGCGTGTGGAGTCACGGCCGACCATCACGGTGGTGAGACGTCAGAAGGTGGAACTGCTGCCCATGAAGACTGGAGAAGATGAGGATGACAGGAACCCTGTTGCCAGCCGTAAGTTGTAGTGTGTGTGTGTAGTGAGACGTCAGAAGGTGGAACTGCTGCCCATGAAGACTGGAGAAGATGAGGATGACAGGAACCCTGTTGCCAGCTGTAAGTTGTAGTGTATGTCCATGTGTGTAGTGAGACGTCAGAAGGTGGAACTGCTGCCCATGAAGACTGGAGAAGATGAGGATGACAGGAACCCTGTTGCCAGCTGTAAGTTGTAGTTTATGTCCATGTGTGTAGTGAGACGTCAGAAGGTGGAACTGCTGCCCATGAAGACTGGAGTAGACGACGACAGGAACCCTGTTGCCAGCTGTAAGTTGTAGTGTGTGTGTGTGTATGCACACCAAATACTTTTTCATAACAAAACGAATGAGTGGCAATACGTAATTCTATGCATGCTTTTCTTGTGGTGCTTGCATCTTTGTAACAGCATGTATAAGCGCTTAGTACTTTTTTCCAACTTAAGTATATCAGATGATGATTTCTTTACATGCTGAACCTCACCAAAGACAAACCATCTGTAAGGACTGAAGCTCTTACCCCTCATATGCTCAACGAAAATGAATAAATATCTATGCAATAATCATCATGACAACAATCATGTCACAAATAGTAGTAACAAGTTTTATATTTGACAGCAGAGATTCGCCATGAGCAATCAGTGAGGACTCGGATTCAGGCCTGCTGGCTGCTCTATGTAAATGGCAGAGACCGAGACCCTTCGTCGTCATTATCGTCATCTTCTTCATTATGAACTTCATCGCCTTTATCATTATTATAATTATCGTCTGTTTCAGCGGAGACTCGCCATGAGCAGACAACCAGCGAGGACTCGGACTCCGGCCCGCCGGCCGCTCTGCGTAAATGGCAGAGACAGAGACCGCGGGCTGAGTACACCTTCGAGGCTAACGACTCCTCCCCACCCAAATTCTATGACCAGATGAAAATGTCAGCGTCTGCTGCACACACTGACAGAGCCACAGAGTGAGTTTAGTTCAAGTTAAGGCGTTTTGATGAATTTGCTATTGAATGAGTGTTCAGTTTCAGATATTTGTTTGACTTACTACTTGTTTGTAAAAAATTGACTTGATATTGGAAAAGGAAAATTTTAAATTCACTTGTTATATAAAATTGAAAATGTAATACTTATGTATTACTGGGTAGTTTATGGAACAGGAAATTTGTATAACTTCTGACAAACAAACAAAAAACAAAAGCAAAATTCTCACAAACCTACCAAGGGATTTTGTACTTTTAATGCATTTTATTATTTTTTTGAAAATCTGCATTTAGATTGGTTACTTATTTTCCGACAAGATGAAATGATTGATATTATTCACCATGTTTTAAATAAATACTGGACTTTATATGGATGGTAGCTGTAGATGGCACCTAGTACCTGTAAGAAGTCATTGATGATTTGATTTAACAGTTTCTGTACTGTTTCCTCATATCATTGATCTTGTTAGGATCTTCAAAGTTGACATTCAAGTGTACCGGTACTTGCAAATCAAATTGTACACTATAATGGCTAAGTTAAAAGAAATGTTATTGATATTGTTTTGGTATAATTTTAAAAACAATCCAGGCTTACCTTATCACTAGCCTATTGGCCACTGCAACTAGGGTTATTAACGCCCTTGACAGTGAGAGTAATCCCTTGTTGGTCAGTACTGAAAAGGGCATTCATTCTTGCGAAAGGCAGCCATTTAGTGGCCTGAAATAGGGTTATTGGCACAAGTTATTCCCTTGTTTGGTCAGTACTCCAGCAGCTACCAAGGGCATTCACTCTAGCAAAACATGGTTGTTGCAGTGGCCAATAGGATTCCTGTTGATAAATGGGTTTGATTTTCAGAGCTTATTCCAGTGATTGTCTTCCTGTTAAAGCAATGTATGTGCACACGAAAAAGTTAGCCCCCTTCTTGTTGGTTGAGATGTAACGGACAACCAAGAACCTTAAAAAGTACATGGCACTAAAAGAGTTTAACAAGTTTTGTTCATGTGTTTTGTTCTTCATAAGAGTTTTAAAATATTTCGTAAAATAATGACTGATTTTATTTCTGCCCACAGTTCGTTTCACAGTTTGATTTATGATTTGGTCTATTTGTTTGATTGACAGTGACGCCCCTCAAGATGACGCGTATTACAAATCGTCGGAGGACACTGACGACACATTGAACAACACGGCGACGACACAGTCATCGCGACGCGCGTTCAAGGGGGGAGAGGAGAAACAGAGAATGCGCACCTGGAACCAGAAGCAAGAGGAAGAGCGACAGGTAAGATGGACAGACCTTTTGACTTTCCATTGGATGAGATGTAGGGTTAGACCTTTTGACTTTCCATTGGATGAGATGTAGGTTAGACCTTTTGACTTTCCATTGGATGAGATGTAGGGTTAGACCTTTTGACTTTCCATTGGATGAGATGGTGCAAGGAGAGAGAGAGAGGGAACGGCTTCGTTTGTGTGGATGTGATCTCAAATGGGTTTGGTATCGAAAAACAAATAATGTGTGTATTAACCTTTAACATGTTGATGCTTTCAAAGTGTGTGAGAGGGGTTGGTGTTGATGGTGTGGATATGATTCAATGCTGTTGTAGCATAAACAGAAAAGACAGGTAGGGTTAACCCCTTCCCTGCCCAGTCCCCTGTCTACTACATGGTTGTGATGTTATTGACGATGTCATAACTTTTCATGTCATAGTCCTGGAATGATGTTTATTTTGGTTTGTGCAAGTCAGGACAGGTATATCTCCAGAAATTTTTCTCAGATTGAGTCTAACCTATCTATTTTAAGTTTTATAATAAGAAGATCAATAATTTATGTTTTCCTCTGGCAGTGAAGGGGTTAAATAAAGGTCTGTTTTCCCCTGTGAACGAGTTTTGTGAAAGCATTAGAGGGGGGGGGGGTGTGGGGGGTGTGAGGTGGTTCTGGTCTGACACTGGCTTGGCCTCAAGTTTGAAAAAGAGAGATACGTTGGGGGTGGGGGGGGGGGGGGGGGGGGGGGGGGGGGGGGGGGGGGGGGGGGGGGGGGGGGGTCTGACACTGGCTTGGCCTCAAGTTTGAAAAGGAGATATGTTGGGGGGTGGAGGGGGGGGGGGGGTGGTTCTGGTCTAACACTGGCTTGGCCTAAAGTTTGGAAAGGAGAGATACGTTGGACTAGATGTATCCTTTTTTGTAAGGAGAGAGAGGGAGATGACATTATTAAAATATATAAATTGTCTTTGCCATTGTGAGCATTTTTCTTGTAATCATAAAGTATAAACGAAGCATAAACTGTGTACTGGCTTTATTGATCCCCTCCCCCCTCCCCTCCCCTGTACCTTGTCGTACTCCTTCCCCTCCCCCAAATTACCGCCTTTCCTTTTTCTCCATGCATGTTATTTATTCATTTTTATTTTTTATTTTCTTGCTTATTTTTTTCTTCATTTGTTAATTTATTTACATAAAACCCTGACCTTTGACGGAGGGTAGAGGATCCTTTAGAGGTAGCTTCTTTCGTTGCTGGTTACTGGAAGTTTGAGTTAGTGGTTACTGAGTCCGATGAAGGGCTATGCTGGAAACCAGGAATGAAACAATCTACCTCTCATCCTCTACTGTCCATCGGCGGTCAGTGTTTGGTCAATACCGGTATTGAAACAATCTACCTCTCATCCTCTACTGTCCATCAAAGGTCAGTGTTTGGTCAATACCGGTATTGAAACAATCTACCTCTCATCCTCTACTGTCCATCAAAGGTCAGTGTTTGGTCAATACCGGTATTGAAACAATCTACCTCTCATCCTCTACTGTCCATCGGCGGTCAGTGTTTGGTCAATACCGGTATTGAAACAATCTACCTCTCATCCTCTACTGTCCATCGGCGGTCAGTGTTTGGTCAATACCGGTATTGAAACAATCTACCTCTCATCCTCTACTGTCCATCGGTGGTCAGTGTTTGGTCAATACCGGTATTGAAACAATCTACCGCTCATCCTCTACTGTCCATCGGTGGTCAGTGTTTGGTCAATACCGGTATTGAAACAATCTACCGCTCATCCTCTACTGTCCATCGGTGGTCAGTGTTTGGTCAATACCGGTATTGAAACAATCTACCGCTCATCCTCTACTGTCCATCGGTGGTCAGTGTTTGGTCAATACCGGTATTGAAACAATCTACCGCTCATCCTCTACTGTCCATCAAAGGTCAGTGTTTGGTCAATACCGGTATTGAAACAATCTACCGCTCATCCTCTACTGTCCATCAAAGGTCAGTGTTTGGTCAATACCGGTATTGAAACAATCTACCATCAAAGGTCAGTGTTTGGTCAATACGATCCAGCAGTCACCGCTTCATTTCTTCATTTATTTAGAGAATACATTTGTACATTTGTTTTAAGCAGAGCTGCAAGGTTTCCAGTTTGGTTTGAACAGTGAATAGAATTTTCTCACGGCCATGCAAACCCATTAACACAGTGTTTTTCAGAAACATTCTTGTCCATTGGGTTAGAAAGGTTAATTGGAAAATATATCACGCACGGCAGGTGATAGCTGTGAGTGTATATAATTTGAGAGAGAGAGACTCAAGACTCAAAAACTGTATTACACAAGGATTGAGAGTTTAGGCCAAGCCTATTCTTCCAATCTGTCCTTGGGAAAGAGAGAGAGAGAGAGAGTATAAACGTATGGCTAAGTCATACTTTTAAAACAGGTATTTAACCTATAACATAACTTTGGTGGTTGCTGGTTTGTGTCTATACTTTTGTTTGAACATTTTCAAGGGAGTGGGAGATGCACTTTCTAAATTTGTGTCCTCTTTTGGTGTTGGTTTTCATTAAATTACTAATGCTAAAATTAAAGATTATATATAATTTTGGTTGGGTTTATTATCTCTATTTTTTCTGTTTAATTTTAATTTTTTTTAAAGTTTCTTTTGAACTGTTGCTTGTATATAAATTAGGGTTAAAATACTAAAGTTGTATGACAACTGATTGAAATGTAAAGTATGTAATACAAAATATTAATATGTATAATAGAAAACATAAGTGCCTTGTGAATTAGGGTTAAAATACTAAAGTTGTATGACAACTGATTGAAATGTAAAGTATGTAATACAAAATATTAATATGTATAATAGAAAACATAAGTGCCTTGTGAATTAGGGTTAAAATACTAAAGTTGTATGACAACTGATTGAAATGTAAAGTATGTAATACAAAATATTAATATGTATAATAGAAAACATAAGTGCCTTGTGAATTAGGGTTAAAATACTAAAGTTGTATGACAACTGATTGAAATGTAAAGTATGTAATACAAAATATTAATATGTATAATAGAAAACATAAGTGCCTTGTGAATTAGGGTTAAAATACTAAAGTTGTATGACAACTGATTGAAATGTAAAGTATGTAATACAAAATATTAATATGTATAATAGAAAACATAAGTGCCTTGTGAATTAGGGTTAAAATACTAAAGTTGTATGACAACTGATTGAAATGTAAAGTATGTAATACAAAATATTAATATGTATAATAGAAAACATAAGTGCCTTGTGAATTAGGGTTAAAATACTAAAGTTGTATGACAACTGATTGAAATGTAAAGTATGTAATACAAAATATTAATATGTATAATAGAAAACATAAGTGCCTTGTGAATGGAACAACCCAGGCACATACATGCTTCAATAATAGTAAATGCTTCACAATGTGTGTGTGCCTGCATGCATGCATGCATGTGATTGTGTGTGTGTGTGCCTGCATGCATGTCATTGTGTGTGTGCCTGCATGCATGCATGCATGTGATTGTGTGTGTGTGTGCCTGCATGCATGTGATTGTGTGTGTGTGTGCCTGCCTGCATGCATGCATGTGATTGTGTGTGTGTGTGCATGCATGCATGCATGTGATTGTGTGTGTGTGTGCCTGCATGCATGCATGTGATTGTGTGTGTGTGTGCCTGCATGCATGCATGTGATTGTGTGTGTGTGTGCCTGCATGCATGTGATTGTGTGTGTGTGTGCCTGCATGCATGTGATTGTGTGTGTGTGTGCCTGCATGCATGTGATTGTGTGTGTGTGTGCATGCATGCATGCATGTGATTGTGTGTGTGTGTGCCTGCATGCATGCATGTGATTGTGTGTGTGTGTGCCTGCATGCATGCATGTGATTGTGTGTGTGTGTGCCTGCATGCATGCATGCATGTGATTGTGTGTGTGTGTGCCTGCATGCATGCATGTGATTGTGTGTGTGTGTGCCTGCATGCATGCATGTGATTGTGTGTGTGTGTGCCTGCCTGCATGCATGCATGTGATTGTGTGTGTGCCTGCATGCATGCATGCATGTGATTGTGTGTGTGTGTGCCTGCATGCATGCATGTGATTGTGTGTGTGTGTGTGTGTTTAACATAGAAGAGGAAGTATACATTGGCTTTGAATGATGTTTGTGAATTCTATGAATCGGTCACTTTATGTTGGGTTGATATTGTGTGCACGCTAATGGATCTGGAATGTCCCCTTCATTTTCAAAGTTAGCTTGGAATAATGGACTAAGCTGAACACCATGATGATCAAAGACATTGCTGTTGTGTGGTTATTCATGAAATTAATGTTCAGCTCAGAGTATGATTTTAAAACATCACAGTTTTTATTTTATTTTGCCACTCCTATTTAATTATTAATATGATTGTGTGAACTGATTAATTTTTCAACTTTCGGCTTTTAGTGAATCTTCATCTTTATATTGAAAAGAAAAATCCAAATCTCCTTCATTTGTCAGTTTTGGGGGTCTTAAAGACCCCCCCCCCCCCCCCCCATGTCATGTCACGTGTCACACTCCCTCTTATGCTTGGAAGAGTTCTTAAAGACCCCGTACGTCACGTGTCACACTCCCTCTTATGCTTGGAAGAGTTCTTAAAGACCCCGTACGTCACGTGTCACACTCCCTCTTATGCTTGGAAGAGTTCTTAAAGACCCCACACGTCACGTGTCACACTCCCTCTTATGCTTGGAAGAGTTCTTAAAGACCCCCCCCATGTCACGTGTCACACTCCCTCTTATGCTTGGAAGAGTTCTTAAAGACCCCGTACGTCACGTGTCACACTCCCTCTTATGCTTGGAAGATTTCTTAAAGACCCTGTACATCACGTGTCACACTCCCTCTTATGCTTGGAAGATTTCTTAAGATATACCAGCTGTAAGAGGGAAAACACGTGAAAACCCTGATTCTGACACGCAACGTGGTGGGTCTTTAAACCGAAAGCATGTGTGCTGCCAATGCATGCCTTAGGCTAGTGAAGAACTAACAGCATCCTGTGTGTGTGTGTGTTGTTTTCCCTGCAGCAGGAAGAAGCCATGGTGCCTGCCCACAGTGAAGTGGCTTACACACAGGTAGAACATTGTGTCCGTCTCTTTCACTCCATGTCCTCACCCATTGACCCTTTGCTGTACTGCCTGCTGTACTGCCTGCTGTACTCACTGGTTTCTGTCCTTCTAACCTCAACACCAGTATTGTGCTAACTGCTTGCTTTTTCTGATAACTCACTGACGATAATCCGTGTCAATCCTTCGTTATTTTTGTCTATTAAAAAACTAAGTGTCCTGGACTAGTTTGTTAACAGGTTTGAAATGTTCTCAAAATCCTTAAATATTCTATAAAAAGAAATTCCTTTGGCATTTCCATTAAACATCTTTTGGTTTGGTTTTGCATTGTTTTTTTTGTGAATGATCTTCTTTTTTTTCCTTTAAGAATCCTTTGCTATTTTTCGTTAAGAATCCTTTGCTATTTTTCGTTAAGAATCCTTTGCTATTTTTCGTTAAGAATCCTTCGCTATTTTTCGTTAAGAATCCTTCGCTATTTTTCGTTAAGAATCCTTTGCTATTTTTCGTTAAGAATCCTTTGCTATTTTTCGTTAAGAATCCTTTGTTATTTTTCGGTAAGAATCCTTCGCTATTTTTCGGTAAGAATCATTTTTTGAATTGCTTCCAATAAGTAGAATAACTTTTCCATTCATTTATTTTCGTTCATTTTCACCTAGTTATTGAAGTGTGCCCAGGTTGTTTGCATTTTTTAAAATTGTTTTTTTTATGTGTTTAAACACTAATTTATCCTGATTTGAATAAATAACCTCTTTTTCAAATTTCTTTTGTCATTAAGCATGCTTAATAGAGTTTTTTTTTTTTTTTTTGCTTTTTTAAGCAAATAAGATTTAGAGACGATAAGTGTCTGTGCCAACACTTCAGCAGTTGTCAATGTCAACATTAATTGCACTGTTCATTTGTTTGTCTGCAAGTTTTGGCTTTGCATGCATAGATAGCTGTCAATTATGGACATTTGCCTTATTTATTTTTTCATTGTTTGGCTTCTTATCTTTTTATCATTTATATTATAGTAAATCGGTCTACAGTGTGATCAGTAAATAGCACGACTTCTGGCTCTCAGAACTACTTACAATGTGTCACCATGTTGGAGTTAATGACATGCCCAGGGACACGGTAGAAGATTCACACACATTTCACCAGTGTCATGTTGATGGTACCATATGTTCTTTTTCTTCTCCCATTGCTCAGACAGTTTCCTGTCAATGAGTGCAGATGCATCATGCTGCTGTTATGCGCCTAAGAAATAGTTGGGCCCAGCATGTCTGTCTTCGGCTGGAGAACATCTTTGTGTTTCTTCCAAAAAAAGGCAGGAGAGTGGACCAGTAAGGCAGAAAGATAGCAGATGACAAAGGGAAAAGGCAGAGTCAAAGAGAGTAAACAGAGTAAAGGAAGTTACAAGCACAGAGCTTCCAGAAGGTGAGGGAACTATTTGTACGAAAACCATCCCAGTATGCCCACAGGGTAGATACATATTGAAGTGTTTCTCTGTTCATTGTGATATAGTTCAACATCCCAGTATCCCCATGGGGTAGATACATATTGAAGTGTTTCTCTGTTCATTGTGATATAGTTCATGTTTGAATGGAGTAGTTTTTAACATGTGTTTGGGTTGTTTGTTTTTGGGGTGAAGGGGGTGGGGTTCTATGCAAGTTTGATTTTTGTATGTTATCTGACCTTTGTAATAAATATAATCAGATACAGTCTGTAAAATTGTACACTTTTTCTAACAGTCGTTAGCTATGTAAATTTATCCTAATTATTCTCGTGACCTTTGTGCTCCACAGCAGCGGGTGACAGCGGAGCGAACCCAGATCCAGCAACAGTACCAGGACGACTTGGAACGGGCTGCACAAAATGAGCGACACAAACAACAACAGGTGGGGCCATCATTCCCATTGTGTGATTGTTGTCTGCTGTTGCTACAACCAGATTAGTGCGTCTCTGGTGTTGAGCAGCTGGAACTAAAGCAATCTTCATCAAAGAAATGTATTAATTCTTCTTCTTCTTCGATCGTTCAGTTTCCTGTCAATTACGAGCGCAGACGTGTCATGCTGCCGTTATGCGCCTAACTAAGAAATAGGCCCAGCAAGTCCGACTTCGGCTGGAGAAAATGTTTTTTTCTTTTTTTGTGGATTATGGATGGGTTTTTGTACGGACATTACCGTATTTTTCGGACTATAAGGCGATACTTTTTTCCCAGACTCAGACCCCTGCGCCTTATTATGTGACTGATGAAATAGTCAGAAAATATAGCAACAAAGTCTGAAATTTGGTTACAGTTTGGGGGTGCGTCTTATACAAAGGTGCGCCTTATAGTCCAACAAATACGGTAGTTTGTAAATGTGCACACAGCCTAATATTAAATGCCTATCCTGTCCTCGGGCACTAAACATAACAGCGAGTTAATTTCCCCGTTAGATATCTACCTAAATACCTTTTATATCATGCTTGTTGTAATCGACAGTTTTGATAGAGGCAAGTATGTGTTGCTTTCAACAACAGGAGCAGAAACTGTTAGAACCGGAGCTGGAGAAGATGCGAGTGCTGGAAGAGAGGCGAGCTCAGCGTCAAGCCAGACTGCAGATGTACGCACAGAACCTGGACGCCGACTTCGCTCCCCCCGCCTCCTCCACCTCCTCCTCCTCCCTT
This sequence comes from Phymorhynchus buccinoides, assembly GCA_017654935.2. Lineage (NCBI taxonomy): Eukaryota > Metazoa > Mollusca > Gastropoda > Neogastropoda > Raphitomidae > Phymorhynchus > Phymorhynchus buccinoides. The sequence continues at coordinate 2,864,907 of CM065691.1, read as the reverse complement.
CGCTCTGCCCCCCCTCCCCCTTCCTCTGAAGACGCCTACGGTGATAACTATGGCCAAGGGATGCTGATGTCGCAGCAGCAGCAGCAGCAGCAGCAGCAGCATACCAGCATGTTCACGACACAGTTGAACGGAGGAGGGAAGGGTAGTGGTGGGAAGTCGGAGGTGTTGGTTATCGATCCTCGCAACAGAGGGGGGGAGGCTGGGTGAGTCTTGATTTGGACAAGGTTTTTTTATTCAAAGCTACAATACAATCATGTACAATATTATACTATGTGCCAGCAAAGTGTTTAAAGCAACTAGGGGGCATTTGCGCTGGCTCTAGTGCTGCTGCCAACGGGATTGTTTGGCCTTTGGGGACCTTCCCCAATGCCAACTCTCGTCCTCAAATCCCTTTGGCCGAGAGAGTGGGGATGTACCCTGGGCAAGGCTTCTCCACTTTAAACAAATTGTAGCCCAGCCCACCCAGAACAGCAGCTGTCCCCTCTGCTATCTGGCAGTCATTGTCGGAAACGACAGACAGGCAACAACAACTTATGTTACACTGGGAAAAAAATCTTAAAACTTATAATCAATTAGAAAATAGATATAAAAAATAAATGCCTAAGTAGCTTACTTAAGATTAATGTACATCAACAAAGAAGAAATCAAAACAGAAATATAAACTAAAAAAAAGGACGAGAAAGTTGAAACAAGTGGATTGGACTGAGGTGAATGGTTGAAAGCAAAGTATGGAACTCTGTACAGGTTGAAACAGTTAGCTATAGTGAGTAAAGACTTGTGATTTGAAACCATGTTGCGCTGGATGCTGTGTTCAGTCAGGAGCCAGTGGAGGTGGGCCAGCAGGGCCAGCCAGTGCAGTTCCAGGTGAAGATCAACAGCAGAGAGACCCCCCAGGGTCTGCTGATACAGCCTGAGGTCATCCCTGCACAGCAGAATGCAGGTACACATACACACTGACAGACAGACATGTAGATAGTCCAGGTGAAGGTCAACAGCAGAGAGACCCCCCAGGGTCTGCTGATACAGCCTGAGGTCATCCCTGCACAGCAGAATGCAGGTACACATACACACTGACAGACAGACATGTAGATAGTCCAGGTGAAGGTCAACAGCAGAGAGACCCCCCAGGGTCTGCTGATACAGCCTGGGGTCATCCCTGCACAGCAGAATGCAGGTACACATACACACTGACAGACAGACATGTAGATAGTCCAGGTGAAGGTCAACAGCAGAGAGACCCCCCAGGGTCTGCTGATACAGCCTGAGGTCATCCCTGCACAGCAGAATGCAGGTACACATACACACTGACAGACAGACATGTAGATAGTCCAGGTGAAGGTCAACAGCAGAGAGACCCCCCAGGGTCTGCTGATACAGCCTGAGGTCATCCCTGCACCATAGAATGCAGGTACACATACACACTGACAGACAGACATGTAGATAGTCCAGGTGAAGGTCAACAGCAGAGAGACCCCCCAGGGTCTGCTGATACAGCCTGAGGTCATCCCTGCACCATAGAATGCAGGCACATTAAGGAACAGTCGGGTACATTTTTGAGTTCAGGATATTAAAAGGGAAGTCACTGAGTGTAGCAAAACATCCTTCACTGCCTTGTGTACTCGGTGAGGCACATTAGCTTCAGCTGACATACCACCGTACAGAATGTGAAGGCATTCCATGTCATGGTTTGTAAAAAAATATCGCACAGACACAGACAGACACAGTGGAGGAGGGGGGGTGGGGGGGGGGGGGTGGGTGACAATACTGACATAAATGTAGTTATCGTGATTTCGTTTCAGGTTGTTCCTTATCATAAGTGCGTTGTTTTGTTGTTGTTTTTGTTCAGATTTTTAACTTTGTGAAGCGCTTAGAGCCCCGTAAGGAGAATAAGCGCTATATAAATTGTCATTATTAAACAGACAGACACAGACAATTGTAATGAGCCTTCTGCACAGAGTGACAGGGGACTCATCAACATTAAGAAATATCACAGTTTGATGATTTTGCCTGAAATATTGCTCATCAACAGAAGGCAAAGAAATTGCTAAGAAGCTTATTGACAGACAGTGCATGCATGGTCATGTATACACACACACACACACACACACACATTAATTTTATCAGATTTTCAAAACTTGAGTCAACAACAAATGCAACTTGCTGGTGTTTCCAGTGGACCGTGCAGCCTTCCTGGAAGCAGAGAGGGAGAGAATTCGTCAGGAAGAATTGCAGAAAATTGAAGCTGAGAGACTGCACAGACAGGAGGAGGAGAGACTGATGCTGAGGGAAAAGGAGGAACAACTCAGACAGCAGGAGGTGAGAGACAAAGAGAGAGAGAGAAAGAGAGAGGGAGAGAGAGAGAAAGAGAGAGACTGCACAGACAGGAGGAGAGACTGATGCTGAGGGAAAAGGAGGAACAACTCAGAGAGCAGGAGGTGAGAGACCAAGAGAGAGAGAGAAAGGGAGAGAAAGAGAGAGGCAGATGGAGAGACTGCACAGATAGGAAGAAGAAAGACTGATGCTGAGGGAAAAGGAGGAACAACTCCAACAGCAGGAGGTGGGAGACCAAGAGAGAGAGCGAGGCAGATGGAGAGAGAGAGAGAGACTGCACAGACAGAAGGAGGAGAGACTGATGCTGAGAGAAAAGGAAGAACAACTCAGACAGCAGGAGGTGAGAGACCAAGAGAGAGAGCAAGGCAGATGGAGAGAGAGAGAGAGAGAGAGACTGCACAGACAGGAGGAGGAGAGACTGATACTGAGAGAAAAGGAAGAACAACTCAGAGAGCAGGAGGTGAGAGAGAGAGAGAGAGAGAGAGAGAGACTGCACAGACAGGAGGAGGAGAGACTGATGCTGAGAGAAAAGGAGGAACAACTCAGAGAGCAGGAGGTGAGAGACAGAGAGAGAGAGACTGCACAGACAGGAGGAGGAGAGACTGATGCTGAGAGAAAAGGAAGAACAACTCGGAGAGCAGGAGGTGAGAGACAGAGAGAGAGAGAGAGAGAGACTGCACAGACAGGAGGAGGAGAGACTGATGCTGAGAGAAAAGGAAGAACAACTCATAGAGCAGGAGGTGAGAGACAGAGAGAGAGAGAGAGAGAGAGAGAGAGAGAGAGACTGCACAGACAGGAGGAGGAGAGACTGATACTGAGAGAAAAGGAAGAACAACTCATAGAGCAGGAGGTGAGAGACAGAGAGAGAGAGAGAGAGAGAGAGACTGCACAGACAGGAGGAGGAGAGACTGATACTGAGAGAAAAGGAAGAACAACTCATAGAGCAGGAGGTGAGAGACAGAGACAGAGAGAGAGAGAGAGAGACTGCACAGACAGGAGGAGGAGAGACTGATGCTGAGAGAAAAGGAAGAACAACTCAGACAACAGGAGGTGAGAGACAGAGAGAGAGAGACTGCACAGACAGGAGGAGGAGAGACTGATACTGAGAGAAAAGGAAGAACAACTCATAGAGCAGGAGGTGAGAGACAGAGAGAGAGAGAGAGACTGCACAGACAGGAGGAGAGACTGATACTGAGAGAAAAGGAAGAACAACTCATAGAGCAGGAGGTGAGAGACAGAGAGAGAGAGAGAGATAGAGACTGCACAGACAGGAGGAGGAGAGACTGATACTGAGAGAAAAGGAAGAACAACTCATAGAGCAGGAGGTGAGAGACAGAGAGAGAGAGAGAGAGAGAGAGAGAGACTGCACAGACAGGAGGAAGAGAGACTGATGCTGAGAGAAAAGGAAGAACAACTCAGACAACAGGAGGTGAGAGACAGAGAAAGAGAAAGAGAGAGACTGCACAGACAGGAGGAGGAGAGACTGATACTGAGAGAAAAGGAAGAACAACTCAGAGAGCAGGAGGTGAGAGAGAGAGAGAGAGAGACTAGAGAACGAATGAATGAATGAACAAAATTTTATTTATGCAGGATAATAAGATAAGCATATAATTAATATTTTGTTATACTCGGAGAGAGACACAGAGAGAGATTGCTTTAGTATCCATGCATGATGCTTGTATGTAAGGTCTGCAGAATCAGGAAAAAAACAAATCACATAAATTCATATGTTAAATATAATTCTATCATATAAGTTGTTTCTATTATTTCTTTTTTTTTCTAGATTTGTTTGGCTATGTATGTAGCAAGATAATTGAGACAAGAAATGTATTGTCAGACACAAGATTGTTAACTTTCTTAAAATAAAAGGTCTCGCAAGAATGTTTGCTCACATAAACTTTATATGTTGTGTTTTCAGTAATGGATTTTGTATTGTAAAAAAAGAGAAAACTACCATTGTTCAATCTGTTGTTGATCCCTCTTCAGGAGATGCTTCGGAAGCAGCAAGAAGAACTGAGGAAAACCCAAGAGCGATTAGAACAAGAACGACAGCAGCTTCAGCAGCAACAATACGCCAAACCACAACAACAGCCACAACCAGACTACCACCACCACCCCCACCACCAACCCCCCACCCCCCCCACCAGACGACGTACAATTCGAAACAGTCACCAGCAAAGTTCGGGGCAGCTCTCCAGCATACACGTCCACCATCGTAGCAGGACCCAGACGCTCGGAAGGCAGACCCGCTCAGTCTTTGCCCGACCAAGACAACTACGGAGCAAATCGGAGCAGGTCGGAGAATTCCTGGAGCGGCTCCGGCTCCAGACCACAAACGGCTTCGTCGTGGCGAGGCAATGTTCAGACGGTGTCGTCGAATCAGAGCCAGCTTCCAAAATGGCCGCCGGGGAGAGGGGAGATGCAGCAGCGCAGCGCCACACTCCCCGCTGAATATTCCAGAGAGGACGTGAATCGCAGATCAACGCCACAAGCTAACCCCCCTTCTCCCCTTTCTCACCAAGAATCCATTCCCGACAGGCGAGAATCGCCCACCAAAACCCACTCACTAAACGCTGCGCCCAGATCGAAGTTCCGTCACTCGGAGGACCCTGGCGACTACCGAGAAGGGAGACAAGCACAGCCTGAAGTTTCTCGTCGGTCAGAGTCTTACCGCAGTCAGTTCGCCGGTCCTCAGGACCACTGGTTGGTGCAGGAAGCCGAACGCAGACGACTCAACGAGGGTAGTAGTAGCTCAGGACCAATGAGGGCGCAGTTCTCTGGACCAATCAAACCCGCCACCTCTGATAACCATGGAAACCGATGGCGCGAAGGAGCGGGGGAGAGAAAGTCGCCAAGCATGCCGGCACAACTGCGGCAAACTCTTCTGCAGAAGACGGCCGGAGCACGAGGGTCCACAGCTTCAAATTCCTCTCAAGAGATGAACGCGCCTGGGCCGTACCCAGAGTCGGGTTCGTCGTCGCAAACTTTGACGCCCAATTCCGGCTACAGTGGAGGCTATCCTTCAAGGTCGGATTTGCATCTGCCGCCTCAGCAGCAGCAGCAGCAGCACTATCCCCCGGGTCCTCATGGGGGGGGAGGTGGTGTTGGGGGTGATGGGGGTGGGGGGTCCAACATCAGCGGCAAACAGAGGTGCTCCCACTGCAACCAAGAGCTGGGTAAGAATGGAGACCGCTATTTGTTTATCATTCTTTTTATTTTGTACAGGTTAATTGCTTATGTGCCTGTGTTCTTTCTTTTTTATGTATGTATTTGAACTTTTGTCCTGTCCAGTTTGTTAAAGAAACTGAAATCTCACCAGCCTCATGTATTTGATCAAAGAAACCAGCCTCATGTTATAAAAGTTCATGGTTTGCTGTGAAAGAGCAGAATATTGTACAAATTGGAGAAACCATCCATTTCAGTTTTAAAATTATATGCAGCTTGTGCAGATCGGATCAGGATATTTCTTCTTTTCGATCGCTCAGACCGTTTCCTGTCAGTTATGAGCGCAGATGCGTCATGCTGCCATTATGCGGATAACTAAGAAATAGTTAGACCCAGCAAGCCCGACTTCGGCTGGAGGAATATTTTCTGAAAGTGTTTCTTGAGAAAAGGAGAAGGTGGGGGAACTATGCAAAAGACCTCCCGGTATCCCACGGGGGTATCAGAATATCTTAATTCATAAACCAGTGGAGCACCTGCTGGCACCCGATAACAAATTGCGATCCGTTACCGCGAAGCGCCCGCTAGCGCCCAATTTGCACTTGCTGACTATGGCCACAGACTGTACTGTTTACATTCGCGAGAATCTCGGCCCGTGAGACTTGCGTGTTAGCCACTTCCTACACTGCTGTTTGCTGTTTACTGTGTCAAAAGGGGTCATATTTTCACGAAGTTGTGAATTTTTTAAGTCAACAATAAAAATTTGAGTTGTCCGACGAAGAATGATGGCGTCTGCTGAACGATATTGTACGCGATTACGGCGATTTTGACGTTTTTTTTAGCGAGGTAGCTTGTAACAATTAATCGAGATGGGGTTGATTGTGACCTAGATAACAGACTACGGAGCTCTCGAAGCCAAAATCGATGATCTGACACCAAACATTATCGCAAAAGTGGGTGCCATCAGCCGAATGGCTACAGTATAGAAATCATAGAGAAACTGTTGTAGGCTGCACTGTTTGCAAAGCCCATCTTTGCGATGGACATTGTTTTGCACAGTTGTATTGTAGATCAGATCAGAATTTGGTTTGACCTCCGACCTGCTTAGAGGCACATATGTAAAGTTGTATTGCACATAGCTGTAGTCGACTGACTTCAGTTTTCTGCTTCCAAATTGGGAGCCTTGATTGATTTTTGACTTTTTTGTGAGCTTTAAAAAAAAAGTAATCATTATCATGAATTTGAAATTAGTGTTTCTTTGAACTTTATCAGAGTATGATGAACATAATAGAAATAATTCAAGACATTTACAGACTGAAATTATATCTTTAATTATTTAAAAAAAATTACCTCCTGTAGTAATAATGAAGAAAACTTATATAGCGCACATTCCAGGCTAGCTGCTCATGGCGCTTTACAAAAAAATAAATTTAATCAAATCACATCAATACCCATGCCCGCACGCACACAAGCACACACACTGACGAACATAGCATATCATTTACACGCGCATGCACACATACATACAGTACATACATACATACATACGTACGTACGTTCGTACATACATACATACACACAGACACAAACACACACACATCCCCACACACGTGCATAAGCACATGCCAGCGCGCGCATGCACACACACACTTTCTGTCTCCCAACTTTCCCATGCCATTCATCATCCACACACGCTTTCATTCTCACAATGAATTGCGCAAGTTATTTCCCTTGACATGGGATTTCATAGCGAGGTTAGCATCGGGCGTGTTGGGGGTAAGTGGGTTAAGGTGCAAGCATGTATCATAATAGTGTAGAAAATACTTCAATTCCTTTTGTTTTGCTATGAATGAAACTTGTATGGACTTGTGCGTTTGGTTCATCAACTTGGAATGAAGCAAACATTGTGTTATTGTGATGTTAATAGGACATTAACCCTTGTTTTCTGACAATTTTGAAAACCAGTTTTCCACAGGCTTTGGAGCTGCCGTGGTGATCAATTCACTGGGCCTGTACAACTATGCAGGATGCCTGGATGCAACCTGGCCTCGGATATGAGGCAGCACCTGTTTTTCAACATTTTGACCAAAAAAGAATTAATTGATTCAAAGTTCAAGGGGAAAAAGTGTTGAATTCTCACTTTACAAGCCTGGAATAAACTTCAAATTGAGTATGATTTTGCTTTTTCTTCAACTTCAGGGGGGCAACCCTGCCCCCAGTGTAGATTCTAGAGCTCGTCCTGGCCGAAATCGCGCAAAAGTTACGGTGATGACGCCTAAATAAAAAGCCAGTGCATCCCCTGTGACGCTAGTAAAAAACTTCGGACGTGTTTTTAAACTACCAATGCGACATTACAAAATTGCACTGCTACTTTGCGTATAGCCAGTAAGCCGGAAATGAGTAATTCTCTTTCGCGCCATTGGACGTCAATGCTTTAGTTTAGCCAATCACGACTTGAGTCTTCTGAGCGTAGCGCATCCGAGTGTGAAGATGGAGTAGAGGGGCAATCATGAAGCGAATGTCAACACTGTTTGATTTTGCCTTCAAGTCGTCCAAAACACCTAAAGTGTCCGACTCGGAAGAATCTGGCCAAACATCTATTGTGAATGAAGATATGGCTGCAGTAACGGAAGATTCGGGACCAACATCCAATGCAATTCCAAATGACGACGAACTTGAGATTGCCGACGGCGATGTTTCTGTGACTGAGCTGCCAAGTGATGCAGGTGGCGATGATCATGAGGAGGTTCAAAAGAAAACCAGTGCTAGTGGTGATACTCACACCAAACAAGAACGTTTCAGAAAAGCTGGCTTACAAAATGGCTGTCTTCTGGGACCCCATTTTTTGACCATGAAGAGTCCCTAGGACCCTCTTTTTTATCTTTAGGGGTCCTTGGACCCCATTTTCTAAAAGTCTAGAATCAACACTGCCCGCCCCTGTACCATGCCAGGGGCCTGGCCTGTTTGGATTTTCTCCAGTTGCATCCATGAGGATGTCTCCGTAGCTGCGTGTGTCACACTAGCATTGCCACAAGAAAATTAGGATTCATGAGAGGAGGCAAATAAAGACATTGATATTAAAGAGTTTGCAATTCTGAGCAGTTAGCAATTTAAAATTTTCAAATTGGATAAATAGTTTAGGAGATATTCATGTTTAAAGGCGGTCAAAAAGGAATCTTTTGTTGGACGATTTACCAGACAACACAAGCATAACATAGAGCAGACAGCATGGACCAGTGAAATCACCATAGTTTGTTTATGCAATTGCATTAAAAATCATATAATCAACACACCTCAATGAAAATTGGCAGTCTTATGGATTTTGTTGTGGCGAAGCCGTTTACGATATGCTCAACACGATCCGTCAAATAATTTCTCTTATTACCGAAAAGAAACACAACATTTTAATAATTTAACTAATATGGTTCATATTTATAGACCTGCTATCCTGAATAGGATCTGTTTGTATGATTTGTTCATATTTCAACAACTTATGCGCTAACAGGGTGGTTAAATCATGATTTTGTGTCTTAATACTGATATTTAACCAAATATCAAATTCAAACAATGCATAATCAACACACCAAGATGAAAACTGGCAATCTTATGGATTTTGTTGCGGGGAAGCCGTTTAAGATATGCTCGACATGATCCGTCAAGTTATTTCTATGCTCGACACGATCCGTCAAGTTATTTCTGTCTTATTACCGAAAAGAAACACAAAATTTTAATAATTTAACTGATATGTTGGTGTTTTTTTTACCTGTTATCCTGAATAGGATCCTTTTGTATACTTTCTTTATATTTCAACAAAAATACACTGACAGTGTGGTTCAATCGTTATCGTTATTTCGTGTCTTAATACTGATACTTAACCAAATATAAAAAGTTCCTTATTCTGAAATTATGCATTGTGATGTCTCAAATTCTAAAATATAACTAAAAACAAATTCAAAATGAGGAGGGGTGCAGGATTAAAAAAAAGCCCCCCCGAAGAGAGGGTGTGGCTGCCTAGTCTCATATGTAATGTTCTCATCCATAGCTAATACATTTGTACCATGATAAGGTTCAGGTGCTTCAGCTGTTGGGATGATCCCTGGAGTCCTTTAGCCAGGGAAGAAAACAAACAAAAAAATGGGGGGAGGGGGAGGGGGTGAAGGTGGTTTAGAAGGTGCCTATGAAGGCTCCTATCAAAAGCCTCCAATGACTGAAAGGAGGCTTTTTTTTTGGAAAAAGAGCCACACACTCACAGTGTCCCCCCCCCCCCCCCCCACCCGTGAGTGTCGTGACACACACACACACACACAGTGTCCCACCCACACACATACACACAGTGACACACACACAGTGTCCCCCCCCCCCCCACACACACACACACGTGACACACGCACACACACAGTGCCCCCCATCACAGAACCAAAAACGTTCAAATAGACAAAGAAAACAGCACACACATTCAATCTCAAGAAAATTTGTACTAAAATAGTCTAAATAGATTATTATTCCAATAATGTTCACAGTAAACAAACTTCAACCTAAACCCCCTTTGTCTCGTTTTAGAATGTTCCATCTAGCGATCTCATGACTCCTCTCGAAGTGGAACGTTCCTCTTAACAGGTTAAAAAAAAAATCTTACTCATTGGGATGATTTTGAATAAATTGAAGTCTTATGATCGTAATTCGACATAAACTGTTATAGAAACAATAATAAATCACTTTGAGGCAATGTAAATTTTATTTTTCAAGAGCGTTGCTGAAAAGCAGTGCGTGATAATTTGCCGTGCTCGAGGCTGGGCCAAACACGTGCCGCGATAGCGGCATTCGACTCGATCGAGACACTGCATGTTTCAAATCGTCTTACGGCTTCAAATCACAACCAATTTTTATGAAATAAAGTTATTCTGAAAGATAAATCAACAAAGAATATGTTCATATGTGACCGATTTGCCTTAAAATGGGTTTTGGGGGCAAACTTTATTGATGAACATTGACCAACTTCTCACCTCGATATTTTGTTTTGCAAGCAATACTCAACATCCGGCCAGGCACGGCTTGAATAGCAAGCCTTTCTCTGATTGGTTGAAAAGTTTGAAGCTGCTGCGTCACTTCTGTGAGACGTACGGCGATACGAAAAAACCCAAACGATCTAGCAAGCTTTTCTGAGTCGGCCATTTTCTGACTGGGGGCCGCGGGCCGCCGAATTGCGGTATATTACCATTTTATTTGAGGATTTGTAAAGGACAGAACAAGAAAATAGCAAGAAACACAACTTCAATCATTTATCTTTCACTCTGTCAAATAACAACTCACAAAAACACAGTAGTTTTTTTTGGTTTTGTTTTTCAAGTTGGTGACCCAAGCGAAATCCCACTTGTCCAATGGTTCCAAGTACCAGTGTGGCAATGCTAGTCACACTCTTTTCTTTCCTACAACTATTATTGACATTCTGATTTTAATAATAGTTATTGTTGATGTACCCTGGCTAGAAGACTCCAGGGATCAAATCCCAACAGTGGAAGCACTGGAACACTATGGTACAAATGCATCAACTAGGGATGAGAACATTACGTGGGTGACCGTTTTTGATTACCCCGCTATGTGGGCAGCCACACCCCATCTTCGGGGGATGATTTTAATAGTAGAGTAACCCTTTTGTTCTCACAGGATTTGGAGGTGATTGAATCCCTGGGCCTGTTTCCGTTGCTACACATGTGCTCTCTTTTCTTTCCAGTTTCCTACAACTTTTGTTTCTCTTTCCTACAAGTATTATTCTGATTGTAAAAGGACATTAACCCTTTTGTTGTGGCAGGCTTTGGAGCGGCCATGGTGATCGAGTCGCTGGGCCTGTACTACCACACGGGGTGTTTCCGCTGTAATAGGACATTAACCCTTTTGTTGTGGCAGGCTTTGGAGCGGCCATGGTGATCGAGTCGCTGGGCCTGTACTACCACACGGATTGTTTCCGCTGCTGCGTGTGCCGCACCCCTCTGGGCAGCGGGGTGGAGGGAGCGGACGTGCGCGTGCGCGTCAACAAGCTGCACTGCCCCGACTGCTACTCCAACGACGAAGGTACTGGTGTCCCCACCACTGCACCACCTCCACCCAGACACCCCGCCCTCCATTAGCTTACCACCCTGCACCGGTAAATGGTTTGATTTGACTTTCTGTCCTCCTCCCTCACCATGGTGTGAGCGCGTACTCCTGCCTTCCCTCTGCTCCGCCCTGGTGCTTTTCGCTGCTCTGCTCTACTGACTCCTCTGCCGGCTAAACTACCAGAGCTTTTTCAGAGACCCTTGGCGGCTTTTTTTGGATCCTTCATTGTGTAGCTTTCTTTTCGTTCAGTCAAACTCACCTTGCTACTAGATCTATGTACTACCCATTAAATACTACCAAGGATTGTTTGGAGATCCATGGCGGCTCTGAGTCTTTATATTGTGTAGCTTTCTGTTCGTTCAGTCAAACTCACCTTGCTACTAGATCTATGTACTACCCATTAAATACTACCAAGGATTGTTTGGAGATCCATGGCGGCTCTGGGTCTTTATATTGTGTAGCTTTCGTTTCGTTCAGTGAAACTCACCTTGCTACTAGTACTAGTGGGCTTTTTTCAGGCATTCTTGGTTTTGTTGTAACTGTTATTATTTCAGGTTTCTTTGTTAATCCTCTCTCATTGTTGTAGATAAATTCATTATTTCCCTTGCTTTCTTTCACTATTTGTTTTAATAGGTTACCATTACATTTTTTTCTAGATTTCTTCAATGTAAAAATAAATACATTCTACGGGGACAATAAAGATCGATTGACTTATTCATATATTGGTTTTGTTTGAGCTTAGCTGATATTATGCCTTTCTTCTGTCAACATTTTCAGTAAGCTGCTCGGTGTCGTTAATATTAGCTGATATTATGCCTTTCTTCTGTCAACATTTTCAGTAAGCTGCTCGGTGTCGTTAATATTAGCTGATATTATGCCTTTCTTCTGTCAACATTTTCAGTAAGCTGCTCGGTGTCGTTAATATTTGCTGATATTATCGCAGCTTTCATTTGTAATATCTTCTTAGTCTCAGTCTTCTCACAGGTTCTGGTGATATTGTAAATTTCCTTTGTGACTATCTTTGTATCAGAGACCATCCATTTTTGTCGTGATCTTGTTTTCTTGAAGACAGTGCATTGTAGCATTCTTTTCTGTACTTGCAGTTTCAGCATGGACATACTCTTACTTTTATAATTATTTTTTTTCTTCCCGATTTCTTTCGGATAGTGCTCTTAGTTTCAATGATTAACCGAAAGGAAGCGGTTCATTGGTGCTCCTTGATAGACCGTCCTCCCACTGACTCCATGTGTAGCTGGCAACTATCAATGATTAACCGAAAGGAAGCAGTTCATTGGTGCTCCTTGATAGACAGTCCTCCCACTGACTCCCTGTGTAGCTGGCAACTAGCAGGACATGGTGTAGTAGTGTGTGTATTTGATTGCTTATAACATCATGGATCATATCATGTATCACCTGTCAAAGTATCATCATTAGTTGAGACCTGACTAATAATTCATTACAGTATGCAGTAACGACATAACAATCCTATTCCTATTGTTTATTCTAAGTGGAGAATGGGTTGTTTTTTAAAGAAAAAAGAAAAATATATGTTCACCAACTTTTTCTTTTCGTCTTTCAATTGAAGACAGACTTGTTTTCAGGCAGCCTCTTCATACTAATTGAACAGTGTTACACTCATGCTTCAGGTTCAATCAGCTTAGTGCTTCAACTACATATTAAATATAATAAAATAAAAAATAAAATTTTTAATATTAATATGGCCTTTTAGAAATTAAAAATAATAAACAAGGGACACCCAAGCAATGGGAAATCCTGATGTGAGAGATGTACACTGGTCTGCTTTACTCTTCCCCACCCTGTACTTTAACCCTTTTCGCCGCCAGCCATTTTTTAGCCAAAATTTTCCATTAAACATGCATGGATAGAGAAAAGATTTTTCTCTGAAATATTGGGGATTCTTCTGTGATATAATTGCAATAAGGCCTATCCTTACCTCTCAAAAGTAAGAACCCTAGATCATTGGATAACAGACCCTCATTTCAAGATTTTTAATGACATGGGTGTTCAATCACTGTGGTGCAAAAATGCGACATTGGCGGTGAAAGGGTTAAAATAGTATGCACGCTCAGTTGTTTAGTGCGTTGTCAGCACCGTGGTCTCTACTTTCAAATAGTATGCACGCTCAGTTGTTTAGTGCGTTGTCAGCACCGTGGTCTCTACTTTCAAATAGTATGCACGCTCAGTTGTTTAGTGCGTTGTCAGCACCGTGGTCTCTACTTTCAAATAGTATGCACGCTCAGTTGTTTAGTGCGTTGTCAGCACCGTGGTCTCTACTTTCAAATAGTATGCACGCTCAGTTGTTTAGTGCGTTGTCAGCACCGTGGTCTCTACTTTCAAATAGTATGCACGCTCAGTTGTTTAGTGCGTTGTCAGCACCGTGGTCTCTACTTTCAAATAGTATGCACGCTCAGTTGTTTAGTGCGTTGTCAGCACCGTGGTCTCTACTTTCAAATAGTATGCACGCTCAGTTGTTTAGTGCGTTGTCAGCACCGTGGTCTCTACTTTCAAATAGTATGCACGCTCAGTTGTTTAGTGCGTTGTCAGCACCGTGGTCTCTACTTTCAAATAGTATGCACGCTCAGTTGTTTAGTGCGTTGTCAGCACCGTGGTCTCTACTTTCAAATAGTATGCACGCTCAGTTGTTTAGTGCGTTGTCAGCACCGTGGTCTCTACTTTCAAATAGTATGCACGCTCAGTTGTTTAGTGCGTTGTCAGCACCGTGGTCTCTACTTTCAAATAGTATGCACGCTCAGTTGTTTAGTGCGTTGTCAGCACCGTGGTCTCTACTTTCAAATAGTATGCACGCTCAGTTGTTTAGTGCGTTGTCAGCACCGTGGTCTCTACTTTCAAATAGTATGCACGCTCAGTTGTTTAGTGCGTTGTCAGCACCGTGGTCTCTACTTTCAAATAGTATGCACGCTCAGTTGTTTAGTGCGTTGTCAGCACCGTGGTCTCTACTTTCAAATAGTATGCACGCTCAGTTGTTTAGTGCGTTGTCAGCACCGTGGTCTCTACTTTCAAATAGTATGCACGCTCAGTTGTTTAGTGCGTTGTCAGCACCGTGGTCTCTACTTTCAAATAGTATGCACGCTCAGTTGTTTAGTGCGTTGTCAGCACCGTGGTCTCTACTTTCAAATAGTATGCACGCTCAGTTGTTTAGTGCGTTGTCAGCACCGTGGTCTCTGTACTTTCAAATAGTATGCACGCTCAGTTGTTTAGTGCGTTGTCAGCACCGTGGTCTCTACTTTCAAATAGTATGCACGCTCAGTTGTTTAGTGCGTTGTCAGCACCGTTGTCTGTGTCTGTGCATTGTTTATGGATTACTGATGTTACGTGGATTATTATTGTTGCACATGTTTTGTTTCAAGATTTCAAGGTTTTATTATCCTTTCACCCTTTTGGGGCATGGAGGATTTCATTAAACTTCAACAATTATACAATTAACAGCAATACTTTTAAGCAAACATAAGATTCAACCTTATACGGCAGGGCATGTTTTAATGAACTTGCTTAATTTTCTTTTTTTTTGCAGCAAAGAAATGACAACATGAAAACACAGATCTTGGATAGTGTAATCTGTTAGGTAAATCAGAAAAATAGGAACACCATTATACAATGATAGTCATTACCTAAAGTATTTCTAATGCTTTTTTATTTATTATTGCATTGTATCTTTACTCAAGTAGGAAGTTGTTGATAGGAAAGCTTAAGCTTGCCACTTTGATCTTTTAACTTTCAGTAGACTTTTGTAGAATCTTAGTTGTAATAGTGAGTATTTATTGCTTTGCCTGCACGCAAATCAGTTTCATTCAGAGACGTGCATGTTTTGAATTCAAAACTGGTTGTAGCAACATTTCTTCATTTTGTCACTTGCTGGATTAGTTTGTTAAACTTAAAGGCTTATCAGGAGACACTGATTACCATATTATGTATGTTTTGCTTAATATGAAGGACGCAAAGGTTTCAAGTGAAAAATGAATGACAGCATGTGTGTGCGTGCATGTCTGTTCATAGTTGTGATGTCTAGACTATTGTTCATAGTTGTGATATCTAGACTATTGTTCATAGTTGTGATGTCTAGACTATTGTTCATAGTTGTGATATCTAGACTATTGTTCATAGTTGTGATGTCTAGACTATTGTTCATAGTTGTGATATCTAGACTATTGTTCATAGTTGTGATATCTAGACTATTGTTCATAGTTGTGATATCTAGACTATGAGCCATGCAGCATAAGCTGACAGTGAAGGTTTGTGTGTATGCTTTTGGTAATGTGATTCTGTGTGTGTGTGTTGTTAACATGGTGTGTTGTTGTTCTTGTGCATGCATTCACCCAGGGTGTGGCTCACAGTTTGCTGCTGGTTGGGATGAAATGCAAGTATCACAGGCTGGCTTACATTCACTACTGCATGATGTGCTGTGGGCTAGAAGACAGACAGGGGGAGAGAGACAGAGAGAGAGAGAGGGGGGGAAGAGAGAGAGAGAGAGAATCTTAGCTGTCCATGCATTCATATGTGTGTGTGTGTGTGTGTGTCCGTATGTGTGTGTGTTTGTGTTCATGTGTGTGTGTGTTCTTACTGTGGGAGGCTTGGCTTTGGGGTTAGATTAGTTGGTTTGGTTGTTTGTGGTAGAACTGCTGTATGCTGAAACATCGCAGTGGTTGACTGTTCAAACGGATGGTTGTTGTTTTATCTTCACTAGAGTTTAGTCTTATTACAGAGAATGGCTTTTTTCCCCGTGATTCATACCCACGTTTGTGGCTGAAATAATTGCTAGGACTGCTCAAAATGGAAGATGCACAGTTTGCTCAATCATTGTTCACACAATACTATGTTAATAATCAACTATTAACGGATGAATTGAAGTCATTGTTTGGCACTGTATGCAGAGATTCTTTTTCTTTTCTTTGTTTAGAATTTGTTGTCCTGTCTTCTAATATTTAAAAAAAAAGATTCTTATGTTAAAAATCTGTTAGAATATTAATCAATGTCATTGTTGGACATTGGATTTACAGATATTTATTCAGAAATGTAAGCCATGTAAGTGGAAGAGGAATATCTCGGCAGTTTAATACTAGCCTGGGCCTGTATTCACATTGAGATAGTATGAGACTTATCATCATAATATCTTAGAAGTCTTTCTAAACTAGTAGGATTTAATAGGACTTTAGAAGGACTAGTTATGATAATACGTATCATACTATCTCGATGTGAATACAGGCCCTGGTTTACTCTTGTGGTCTTGTATCCCTTTTCCTTTTCCTTTTAATCATCCAACATCATTAGAAAGAGATGAATTTAGCAAGGTCGATAGTGAGTTTTGGCAAAAAGAGTCGAGCTTTTTAGCAAGAAAATGATAATGCATATATGAACACATTAAAGAAATATTGATGCAAAGAAGATAAGTCAAATAACTGGATGACTGTTCAATAGAATAGGTTATCTTGATGCAAAAATATTTAATTTATGTCGTCTCTTTGTCTTAAGTGAAACGCATTGTTTCATTAATATAGTAACATATCTTTGTTGTTTATTGTAATTTACAGAACAATTTATGACATGAAAATTACAGATTGTGAGACACTTTTCAGACAAGAGTATGTAATAATGTGTATAGGGATGTTTCTAGTATACTGAATGTATGGGCAAATACAGTTTATATTGTATAAAAGTTCATGTGTGAATACTCACTGTTGCTTTTCTTCATTTTGGCTTGCACCTCTGAATATTAAGAACACTTTCTTGTCCAAGTCCTACAAACTGTTGTCTTCAATGATAAGTCTTTGTAATGTAATTTTAATTGACAATATGTGTTTAAACTTCTTTTCATCAACACTACCTGCGCATAATTAGTTTTTCATTGGCACTAAAATTCCCTTTTTTTTAAGATCTGTGCAAAATATATTGTCAATTATTTTTTTCTGTACCGCTGATTTATCCAGGAGAACATTAATTTTCTCCATTCAGTAACTTATGTTTTAAGAAAAAGGATCCAGTTTTGTGTGCAAAAAAAAAAAAAAGTTATATTTTTGCTGCTTTCCAGAAAAAAATGTTATTATTTCCATTTAATATTCTTCCATGTTTCCGGGGGGGGGGGGCATACAGCCAAAGCAGAACTGTTCCAAATTTGGATTGACCTTGCTTTTTAAGGTACGGTCAGACCGTAACACATTCAAGCGTCACAAATTTAAGCAAATCGCATGACTATTTTTCATTCCCAATGTTACATACATGCACATATGCCTGCATGTGACGCACACGCACACACACACACACACACTCACACACACACACACACACACACACACACACACACACATTACATGCATGCACATATGCCTGCATGTGATGCACACGCACACACACACGCACACGCACACGCACACACACACACACACATACATACACACGCACACACTCACACACACACACACACACACACGCTATCTCTTCTAGCGCCATGTATTTCTTGACATTCTTGGTTGTCTGTCCGTTGCATCTCGTCCGACAAGAGGGGAGTAACTTTTCTTTTTGAGTGTGCAAGCATTCCTTTAATGGAAGAAACAGTGACCTAAGCTTTAAACAGACAAACACATGGCAGGGTGCTTGGCAGTGAATGTCTGTGCATTTGGTGGGAGTGTAGAGTGATGTCTGGGGCGAATGTCTTCACTCATGGTGCTAGAGGAGTTAGGTGCTAACGCAATATGTTGTCTTCTTTTTTTACTTGCAGCTGGATTGAAGTTCAGTAAGGTGTGAGGGTGGAGAGAGGTACCAGCACCACTGCCCCACCACCCTGCCACAGTGCGCCATACCACCCTGCCACAGTGCGCCACAGAGGGGGGTTGAACCTTACATTCCACTACACACAGCTGTGGATTCTACAGACTGCTGCTCTAATAGTGGAACCACCGGACCACAGTGTACAGACGTAGACACCATGGTCTAAATATTACGGCATAAGTTAGAATTATGATCGGCGAACAGTGAGACCACCCATGATTTTCAGCTCGTTATTTGTGGACACTGGAATCCCTGTGCTAAGGTGATGATTTTGATGCGTTTGGGACCATGATGTGTTTACAGATCGTTAGGTTTGGGACTATGATTTGTTTACAGATCATTAGGGTTGGGATCTTGATTTTCGTATCGGTGTCTGCTTGGACCATGATCTTCAGTTACTGGAGATCATAATTATTAATTATCAGACCGTGATATAGATGTTTGAGACTGACTATGACCTACAGAAGATGGGATCTTGATTCACAGATGTCGGGAACATGATCTTCAGATTATAATCTTCAGGTGTTTCTACCATGATTTTCAGGTCTTTTGGACCATGATTTTCGAGACTTGGACCATGCCCGATTTTAAGACCCTGATTTAAAGGTGCCGATGCATTTCGACCATGGTTCATAGACGTTGGCACCATCAATATGTACGGATGCTAGAACCATTATGCAATGCTGGGATCCTTTTGAACAAACTGTTGTATGGTTTGGATGTGCTGTGACTCTCACCCACCGCTGCCCATGACATGCACAAAGCTGTTTCCAAACATCTCTAAGCTCTTCTACCTACACTGTGTGCAGCATGCATTGGCTCTGTGGGGAAAGCGTTCACCCGACAAAGGTGAAGCAGAAACTAGTTGTAAAGAGCCTAACATGGGAGAGAGGCTTGTTGGCTGATCGAGTTACAAAGTGGAAGCTTTAGTGTTTTTCTTTTTTAAGTTGATCCATACCCTAACCTGCCAAGCTTTCATCATGTTTCACGTCACCAAAGAAGCATTTCATTGTGAGGAGAATGTGCTAACAACGTTAGAGAACCATTGCTGAAACCAATGATAGGCATGTGCTGTTCATTTAGTTTTTTAAATGAACTGAACTGTTATCATCTCCTTGTGGGGACGTTGCAGTCTGAAGGTGGCTCTTTGTGATGAGAACAAGTTTGAAAGCCAACAATCAATGTAGCTTGATTCAGCTTCATTTGGACTTCATAACATTCATTTTGAGTGATAAGGTATCCGTCTAATTACATTCTCAAAGAAGAAGGTTTAACTTCTGTTGAAGATAGGAGGAAACAAGACAGTGTATTTGAATCATGCCAGTGTACCTTCATTTCTTCCTAAGACCCAGCAAAGGCGATTGGTCTATCCTCAGCCAAAGGATTGTCCTAGAGGGCTCAGCGTGTTGTCAATTTTAAGATGATAATGTTTATCGCTGCATACATAGGACATAATCTGGACCACCAAATCAAAAGTTGTATCTGTTCTGCGAAAGGAGGGATGTTATTTCGACCAGTACCCAGCAGTTCTTCTTCTTCGTCAATCGCCCAGACAGTTTCCTGTCAATTAGGAGTGCAGATGCGTCATACTGCCTTTTATGTGCCTAACTAAGAAATAGTTTGGCCCAGCATGTTAGTCTTTGGCTGGAGAACATCTTTGTAAGAATGTCTTGAAAAAAGGCAGGAGAATGGACCAGTGAGCCAGGAAGATAGTAGATGACAGTAAGCAAAGGGAAAAGGCAGAGTCAAAGAGAGTGACAGATATGAGGAAGTTACAAGTACAGAACTTCCAGATAGTGGTGGAACTATTTGTCTGAAAGACAGTACATATTTCACTTTTGAAGACAATAAAGAATTGTGAGTCCCCTATGACTGCTGGAAAGGGCACCTTGGCCAAGGAGTGACACTTTGCACAGCCTCTGGGGTGTGCATCAGGCACGGGGACCACTGTTCACAAGTGTCTATATTCTGCTGGAAAGGGCACCTTGGCCAAGGAGTGACACTTTGCACAGCCTCTGGGGTGTGCATCGAGCAAGGGGGCCACTGTTCACAAGTGTCTATATTCTGCTGGAAAGGGCACCTTGGCCAAGGAGTGACACTTTGCACAGCCTCTGGGGTGTGCATCAGGCACGGGGACCACTGTTCAAGTGTCTATATTCTGCTGGAAAGGGCACCTTGGCCAAGGAGTGACACTTTGCACAGCCTCTGGGGTGTGCATCAGGCACGGGGACCACTGTTCAAGTGTCTATATTCTGCTGGAAAGGGCACCTTGGCCAAGGAGTGACACTTTGCACAGCCTCTGGGGTGTGCATCAGGCACGGGGGCCACTGTTCAAGTGTCTATATTCTGCTGGAAAGGGCACCTTGGCCAAGGAGTGACACTTTGCACAGCCTCTGGGGTGTGCATCGAGCAAGGGGGCCACTGTTCAAGTGTCTATATTCTGCTGGAAAGGGCACCTTGGCCAAGGAGTGACATTTTGCACAGCCTCTGGGGTGTGCATCGAGCAAGGGGACCACTGTTCAAGTCGGTCTATGTTCTACTGGAAAGGGCACCTTGGCCAAGGAGTGACACTTTGCACAGCCTCTGGGGTGTGCATCGAGCAAGGGGACCACTGTTCAAGTCGGTCTGTATTCTGCAGAGAAACAATGCAAACACACACATGTTCTCACTCTTGCATGTGCGCACACATACAGGCAGGCTAGCAGGTGCACATGCACACACACACACACATGTCGCATCTTTGACAGATGTTGCTTTCCCAGATCCAGGATCTGTTTTTACTTTGGTGCCAGAACAACACAAACAACTCTACATTGACATTTCCACATGAATGTGGATTGTTGCTGTGTGTATATGTATGTCAGAATGAAGTAAAGATAAGAACGACTGTATGGAGCGATATGAGTAATGTGGATTGTTGCTGTGTGTATATGTGTGTCAGAATGAAGTAAAGATAAGAACGACTGTATGGAGCGATATGAGTAATGTGGATTGTTGCTGTGTGTATATGTGTGTCAGAATGAAGTAAAGATAAGAACGACTGTATGGAGCGATATGAGTAATGTGTATAAAGCTTTATTAAGTTTATATAGTTTGAGCCGTTAGGATCAACATTTCAACACAAATGTGCATTTTTCCTCTTCATGACTAGTGCATTCCATGTTGTCAGATTGATTTCTCTGTGTACACTATTTTCGGTAAGAATTTGTGCTAAGCATGGAACCACTGGTAATCTGTTTTGATGTTGTTTATCTTTATTTAGCAGAACTACATGACAACATCAACTTCATTCATGGGACAAACAATAGGTTTCCGATCAACCGGTACTTTATTATGTGAACCAAATAATATATCTATGCTTTTAACATTCTGTAGTCATTTGTTTCTTTTTGGGGGGATGAATTTGTTCACTGACTAGAAATCATAGATGTGAAGTCTGTATCTGATTTGTTTTGCAATAAAATGTTTTGTATTCCAATTCTTTTCAAACAGCAACATTTGTTTGCAAGACTGGTAAGAGTTCAAAATGTGCGTTTTCTACACGCCTGTTAATGACAGACTGCGTTATGTATCAAAAAAAGAAAGCATCCATGTTCAATTAGAACTGTTGACAAACAAACAGAATGGCCACAGCAAACTAAGAAGGGGGAAAAAGCTACTAGATTTCAGTTTGTATTGTATAGAAGTGTTGCACAATTCTACGCAATGAATATTAATTTGATTTGACAAAACAAAGGTTGTGATTGTTCATCCCTAAAATGTTGCCATGTATTGTTGAAATACAAATTCCGTTTTAATAATTCCATTTTCTCTGCCATTGTATATTATTATAAACGAAGCATTTCAGCATGCCTGTTGTTACTGAATGGGTAAAACAAAGATGTACATATGAATTGGCTCACCCTTGTAAATGAAGTGCATGTGAAAGGTTAAGTTTCATTACGAGTGAGTCTCGCAAGCTTTGCCTTTTACAATTTGATATTTCAGTTTCCCTTGATGTTATGATGGGAATTTAATTTGTTAATGTTAGTTGACCATTTTTTCCATTCCGGTTCTTGTTAATGATCGTTTCCTACTTGTCTCACTCCAATCCCACACTATGTTACGGATGCATTCACTGTTACTTCTCTTCCACCAATAGTTTTTTGTATTATTTGGTAATTGTTATTATTGTTTCTATTTTTAGATGTTAAAGAATAGCTAGAATGGCGAAAGCCCAGTGTATGGTTGTTATCAGAGATGTGGTTTTTGTTGTGAAGATGAATGAATGCTTGTTGTGAAGATGAATGAATGCTTGTTGTGAAGATGAATGAATGCTTGTTATGAAGATGAATGAATGCTTGTTGTGAAGATGAATGAATGCTTGTTATGAAGATGAATGAATGCTTGTTATGAAGATGAACGAATGCTTGTTATGAAGATGAACGAATGCTTGTTATGAAGATGAACGAATGCTTGTTATGAAGATGAACGAATGCTTGTTATGAAGATGAATGAATGCTTGTTATGAAGATGAACGAATGCTTGTTGTGAAGATGAATGAATGCTTGTTGTGAAGATGAACGAATGCTTGTTATGAAGATGAACGAATGCTTGTTGTGAAGATGAACGAATGCTTGTTATGAAGATGAATGAATGCTTGTTATGAAGATGAATGAATGCTTGTTATGAAGATGAATGAATGCTTGTTATGAAGATGAATGAATGCTTGTTATGAAGATGAACGAATGCTTGTTGTGAAGATGAATGAATGCTTGTTATGAAGATGAATGAATGCTTGTTATGAAGATGAATGAATGCTTGTTATGAAGATGAATGAATGCTTGTTATGAAGATGAATGAATGCTTGTTATGAAGATGAATGAATGCTTGTTATGAAGATGAATGAATGCTTGTTATGAAGATGAACGAATGCTTGTTGTGAAGATGAATGAATGCTTGTTATGAAGATGAATGAATGCTTGTTATGAAGATGAATGAATGCTTGTTATGAAGATGAATGAATGCTTGTTATGAAGATGAATGAATGCTTGTTATGAAGATGAATGAATGCTTGTTGTGAAGATGAATGAATGCTTGTTGTGAAGATGAATGAATGCTTGTTATGAAGATGAACGAATGCTTGTTATGAAGATGAATGAATGCTTGTTGTGAAGATGAATGAATGCTTGTTGTGAAGATGAACGAATGCTTGTTGTGAAGATGAATGAATGCTTGTTGTGAAGATGAACGAATGCTTGTTGTGAAGATGAATGAATGCTTGTTATGAAGATGAATGAATGCTTGTTATGAAGATGAATGAATGCTTGTTATGAAGATGAATGAATGCTTGTTATGAAGATGAATGAATGCTTGTTATGAAGATGAATGAATGCTTGTTATGAAGATGAATGAATGCTTGTTATGAAGATGAATGAATGCTTGTTATGAAGATGAATGAATGCTTGTTGTGAAGATGAATGAATGCTTGTTGTGAAGATGAACGAATGCTTGTTATGAAGATGAATGAATGCTTGTGAAGATGAACGAATGCTTGTTGTGAAGATGAATGAATGCTTGTTATGAAGATGAACGAATGCTTGTTGTGAAGATGAACGAATGCTTGTTGTGAAGATGAATGAATGCTTGTTATGAAGATGAACGAATGCTTGTTGTGAAGATGAATGAATGCTTGTTATGAAGATGAATGAATGCTTGTTATGAAGATGAATGAATGCTTGTTGTGAAGATGAACGAATGCTTGTTATGAAGATGAATGAATGCTTGTTATGAAGATGAATGAATGCTTGTTGTGAAGATGAATGAATGCTTGTTATGAAGATGAACGAATGCTTGTTATGAAGATGAATGAATGCTTGTGATTTCTACCACATTGCCTTTCATTCAGTTGCTTTACACAAAAGTGAATGATTGCCTTGTTTATGAATAGAAATTGATACGATTGGATGAATGTTGTGTCTAATTATATAATTGATATTATTGGATGAATGTGGTGTCTAATTATAGAATTGATGATTGGATGAATGCAGTCTAAATATAGATTTAATATGATGCAATGATTGCCAGTTCTTTCTATAGAATTAATATGACTGCCTTGTTGGTGTATAGAATTGATTCATTGAATCATTTCCAAATCTATATCTGATTTTTAGCTCTATATTTCGAATTAATATGATTGTATGATTGTCATGTCTATATTTCAATATCCTACCATGGTTTATTCACCTGACCCATGGGGGGAACGTGTCAATATGTTTCCCTTTCAACATTTTGAAGCAATATTGGAGAAGTATGCTGTATTGAATGGATGTTTGGTTATTGTTGCATCATGATGCATATTTAAAGGAACTACATACTTAGTAAAATAGTGTATAAAAAAAGGTTAGACATTTCTTTGGAACTGCCAGTGATTTGTGTACCTTCAGTGTTAATGGCTGTGTTGATTGTAGTCAACTTGAGTCTTGTTAGATACATTCGTGAGTTATTTGGTTAATTATCTTCAACTTGAGTCTTGCTAGATACATTCATTAGTTATTTGGTTAATTATCTTCAACTTGAGTCTTGCTAGATACATTCATCAGTTATTTGGTTAATTATCTTCAACTTGAGTCTTGCTAGATACATTCATCAGTTATTTGGTTAATTATCTTCAACTTGAGTCTTGTTAGATACATTCGTGAGTTATTTGGTTAATTATCTTCAACTTGAGTCTTGCTAGATACATTCATTAGTTATTTGGTTAATTATCTTCAACTTGAGTCTTGCTAGATACATTCATCAGTTATTTGGTTAATTATCTTCAACTTGAGTCTTGCTAGATACATTCATTAGTTATTTGGTTAATTATCTTCAACTTGAATCTGGTGAAAACAGCCCACAATTATGCATCTGTTGTGTCAACTAAAGGTTTTCATGTGCCTTTTTTTCTTGTTAATCGACCCCCTAACATAAGCAGAAGAATTTGAATCATTGGATATTTGCCTGAAGAGTGACCATGTCTGGATAATTGCCAATCTGTTGATTGTCGTTACATGTCGCTGAAATATTTTTTCAATTTCTTTCTGGTGTGAAGAAAACATTGATAGATATTATTATCCCAAGATTCTTATTTGTATCAATAGTTTAATTGTAGTTCTTATTATTCCGACTTGTTATATTTTGCCTAGCATCTTGTGTTGACTCGGTTTGATAATTTGCCTATGTACATTCAATTTGTCACATAAACACGAGTTTGGGCATAAGTAGTAATGCTATAAATGAATTTCAAATGTCAGTAAAATTGGTAAATCCAGGTGACAATGGATCCCCCTACCAATCAACAGTAATTAAGAATATTTTCTAATTCAAACAATATTCCATTCCAGTATCTGCAGTGTACATATTTATCGCTTTGCTTCCTATGGTTGTGATTAGTACCCACTTCTATTTATTTGTCTACGGTTTTCTCGTGTTATGATTGTTCAGAATGTACACAAATTGTTATTGATCGTCTTCAGTATTTTGTTGTCAACATATACAGTGTCGTGTGAGGGATGTGTTGCTATAACATGGTAAACCTTTGTATAATTCGACATTCACAATGTATAATTCGACTATGGGATTTCTGCCGTTGACAGACATGACATACACTGGCTTATTTTCCATGGAATATGAGTGGTAACTGTTTCCCAGCGATTTTGAACCATTACTAAAGATCAAGCAATGAATGTAATTTTTTTGTCGTATAGATCTAG
Organism: Phymorhynchus buccinoides; assembly: GCA_017654935.2. Classification (NCBI taxonomy): domain Eukaryota; kingdom Metazoa; phylum Mollusca; class Gastropoda; order Neogastropoda; family Raphitomidae; genus Phymorhynchus; species Phymorhynchus buccinoides. The sequence goes on along the minus strand of CM065691.1, from coordinate 2,838,787 downwards.
TTTGAGTTGACTTCTTTTCACCGATTTCCGATAGATAAATACAAATGCTACTTTGTATGGGAAACTTTTTTGTGTGTGTGTGTGTTTCATAAACCTTTTGACTGTGTTGTCGTCCAAGTGTATCAAGTATTATAGATCAAATAAAATAAATTGCTGATAATAGAAACTGTCTTTGGAAGTCAAACTGGTGCACACAACACACCACCGCGACCAATCAGGCAGACAGACTTCACAATTTGCAAAGTGGTCAATTAAAAGAAATCGCATTACACAAAATTGTGCATCAATTTCAATTTTTAAATATTTAATTTTAATTCTGCCACCTGTGGGGTTTGAAGCTAGATACTCCAGTTTCAGAATCATTTTCACTAACTACTACACCATTGTATCCCTGTTCTTTCACTAACTACTACACCATTGTATCCCTGTTCTTTCACTAACTACTACACCCTTGTATCCCTGTTCTTTCAAGCGCTCGTCAGATGAGAAGCATTACCAGTTATCTTCTCTCGTCTCCATCTGAATTGAACACATTATTGTTACCACTTGGGGGCTGGCTGGGGCATTGGATACAACGCAGCATTTTAACTCTGAAGGACCCAGGGTCCCCTGGGGCAGTTTGTCTTCTATGGAAAACGCAAAGAGCATTGTAAAAAAATAAATAATATTCTAGATTTTTTGTAGAAAAAATATCCGTTTTCAAAACGAACATTATGAAAAACAGAAAATCATTGCCATCTTTCATGGAAATTGATCATACAAACCTCGGTTCATTGTGTGTACATACGAAGTTCAAAGTAGCTTTCCGTTAAAACAAATATTGCTTCACTTAGGATATAGTTAAGGCCAGTCTAGCTGAACATGCAAATTCAAAAGTCAGAGCATTCTAAGATTGCAAACTTTGAATATTATTTGATCAAATTTTCTAAAGCGCAAATTTTGAATATTATTTGATCAAATTTTCTAAAGCGCAAAAAAAAGAAGTAAAAAAAGTTTTAATTTATTTTCATGAAAATCTCTCGGCATTAGTCTGCATGCTTCAAAGTGTTGCCACTATATATAAATGTGGCTTCATTGCTGCGTTGCACATCTAAAGGTCTAAAGAAGTGCGTTGAGAAATGCACATTATGCAATCACACTACACACTTTCCTAACTATTCTTTGTGTCATGCTCAATTCCCTTTATTATTCAGTACGAGTTTATGTCTATGTACAGAAGTACGCATGTGTTGAAGGTAGAGCGGGGGGAGCTATTTTTTTTATGTACAATGTCTGTGGATTTTTCAACAATTAGAATGTGCTATAATTTGCGAGTGACTTCATAACCGATTTTGTGTGCACAAATGCCTCGACATATGTTTTGACGATAATGTTAAGTGCATTGTATTAGCATTTTGTTTTATTATATAGAATTATGCTTTGACATATGTTTTGACGATAATGTTAAGTGCATTGTATTAGCATGTTGTTTTATTATATAGAATTATGCTTTGACATATGTTTTGACGATAATGTTAAGTGCATTGTATTAGCATGTTGTTTTATTATATAGAATTATGCTTTGACATATGTTTTGACGATAATGTTAAGTGCATTGTATTAGCATGTTGTTTTATTATATAGAATTATGCTTTGACATATGTTTTGACGATAATGTTAAGTGCATTGTATTAGCATTTTGTTTTATTATATAGAATTATGCTTTGGACAAAACATGACTGCATTTTGGGTGGTAAAATTCATAGTTGTTATATTTTATGAAAACATTAACCTAATTCTTGTTATCATTGAAAAAACAAATGACATGTTATTCCTTGGTATATATATTCCCTTCCAGCAAGCGTCAGATAGCATCTATCTCGCACATTTACATATTTCTTTATATGATTACATCGTTAGCCCCCTTCCTGTCCTAACTACTACACATATTTCTTTATATGATTACATCGTTAGCCCCCTTCCTGTCCTAACTACTACAGGGTGTGTGATGTCATTGATGATGTCATAACTTTTGATGTCTTAGCCCTGGAACGATGGTTTTTGGTTTAGACAAGTCAAGAAAGATAGGTCTCTAGACAGGTTTCTAAGATTGAGTCTAACAGGTCTGTTTTACAATTTATAGTAAGAAAATCGATGATTAATGATAATAATAATTAATACCATTTATATGGCGCAGTATCCTGACAACAGCTCAAATCGCTTTACAGATAAAATATCGTCCGTGAAATTCAGAAACCTGGTAACTCGATTTTTTGGGGGTTTGAGTTAGATGTAGTCAGCTCTTCTTCAGCTCAGACTTTCTATCTGGGGTAAATGTGAGGTGGTGTAAATTGAAGAAAAACTCCTAAGTCCCAAATTCAGATCTACTTAAGGACAAAAACCTCGTATCCGTTCTTTTCAAGTATTAAAAAAATAAGAAGGTAATTTTAACAAAATACAGCACTGAATTTGCAATGTCTTGAACAACATATTTATTATAGTTAATAACTTGTGGTTAATTTATGAAAGTTTTTTTTCATTTTCTCAAAACCACCAAATTTGAGTGACAAGGTTTCTGACTTTCACCGACGATATACAAACTACACCTAATGCAATAAAGCACATAATGTCTGTGTTTCTCTGGCAGTGAAGGGGTTAAAGGTGGCATTATTTTCACCTATCATAACCATCGCTCAGCATTGCATCGTAAGTGTGTGCATCGCTAGATTGAATCAACGGGCTGATCAGGTGGGGTTAAAGTCACTAGCCTTTGACACCAGGTGGAGTTTCATTTAGAGTCTGTTTCTTAGCAACGCAGAACTCGCTCTCTCGGTTTCCATCTCGATCTCCCACACGCAGCAAAAAATAGATTTGACCTCTTACTTGACAAAGGGGAAGTAATATTTGACAGGAAAGTGTTATCCAGTAGGACCACCAGAACCGCTCACCATTACAAAAGGCTATGTCTATTAATGTTTTCCGTAAACTCCACCTGTTTTTTGTTTTGTTTTGTTTTTGTCTTCTTCTCAAATGGCTAATTGTAGTGTGGAATGTTAGCTTGTACATTCAACTATAACTTATGATGTTTAAATTAGTTTTCAATGCATTCAATTATTTCAACCAGATTTAATAGTTTTGGGTGTGTTTGTTTTACATGTTCAATGTTAACGCTAGAATGCATTGAAATCATAACATGGTGGCGAATTGTTCTTCTGTCTTAGTAGCAAAACCGTATTCGATTTGTCATGTCAAATTTTGATGTATGCAAGAACAAAGTGATATGATGATGTACGCTTTTTTGATGTCTTGATATGTAGGCGCATATAATTTGTTGACTATGTTATACAAAACACTGCCTTGTATGGTTTTTTCCGGCTTGGTCTCCTTGCAATTAGAGTAAATGATCTGATACGTTATTTAACAGAGGCATCATTTTGTCTTTATAATAAGTGGCCTTTTTTTTTTTGGCTCTGTCGCTGATCAATATATGAACAAATTGAAACTTTATTATATTAGTAGCTATGGTGTAGAGCTCGCAGTGTATCTTTAGTATTCAAGCATTAATTGTAGATATATCGGAATGCTATTGGCTCACAAGCTCTATCTGAAAACTCTTAAAGACCCACCACATCCATGAGTGAAAATTGCGGGTTTCATGTGTTTCCCTCTCTCGCTGGTAAGAAATCTTATTTTGACCAGCTGTGACTCCTATGCAAATGCCCCCAAATTGAAAACGAGACAGACTTTTAAGAGTAGCCTCAATTTGAATTTGTGGACTTTGTATGTGAAAAAACCCAAGGGACTTAATGTTGCTGGGTCAGTGTGTCTTTAAACTACTAGTGTAACACTACTATGATGATGAGCTGTAACAATCCAGCATACACCCTTCATTGTAAAACCCAAGGGACTTAATGTTGCTGGGTCAGTGTGTCTTTAAACTACTAGTGTAACACTACTATGATGATGAGCTGTAACAATCCAGCATACACCCTTCATTGTAAAACCCAAGGGACTTAATGTTGCTGGGTCAGTGTGTCTTTAAACTACTAGTGTAACACTACTATGATGATGAGCTGTAACAATGCAGCATACACCCTTCATTGTAAAACCCAAGGGACTTAATGTTGCTGGGTCAGTGTGTCTTTAAACTACTAGTGTAACACTACTATGATGATGAGCTGTAACAATCCAGCATACACCCTTCATTGTAAAACTACTAGTGTAACACTACTATGATGATGAGCTGTAACAATGCAGCATACACCCTTCATTGTAAAACTACTAGTGTAACACTACTATGATGATGAGCTGTAACAATGCAGCATACACCCTTCATTGTAAAACTACTAGTGTAACACTACTATGATGATGAGCTGTAACAATGCAGCATACACCCTTCATTGTAAAACTACTAGTGTAACACTACTATGGTGGTGAGCTGTAACAATGCAGCATACACCCTTCATTGTAAAACCCAAGGGACTTAATGTTGCTGGGTCAGTGTGTCTTTAAACTACTAGTGTAACACTACTATGGTGATGAGCTGTAACAATCCAGCATACACCCTTCATTGTAAAACTACTAGTGTAACACTACTATGGTGGTGAGCTGTAACAATCCAGCATACACCCTTCATTGTAAAACTACTAGTGTAACACTACTATGATGATGAGCTGTAACAATGCAGCATACACCCTTCATTGTAAAACTACTAGTGTAACACTACTATGATGATGAGCTGTAACAATCCAGCATACACCCTTCATTGTAAAACTACTAGTGTAACACTACTATGATGATGAGCTGTAACAATGCAGCATACACCCTTCATTGTAAAACTACTAGTGTAACACTACTATGATGATGAGCTGTAACAATCCAGCATACACCCTTCATTGTAAAACCCAAGGGACTTAATGTTGCTGGGTCAGTGTGTCTTTAAACTACTAGTGTAACACTACTATGATGATGAGCTGTAACAATCCAGCATACACCCTTCATTGTAAAACCCAAGGGACTTAATGTTGCTGGGTCAGTGTGTCTTTAAACTACTAGTGTAACACTACTATGATGATGAGCTGTAACAATCCAGCATACACCCTTCATTGTAAAACTACTAGTGTAACACTACTATGATGATGAGCTGTAACAATCCAGCATACACCCTTCATTGTAAAACTACTAGTGTAACACTACTATGGTGGTGAGCTGTAACAATCCAGCATACACCCTTCATTGTAAAACCCAAGGGACTTAATGTTGCTGGGTCAGTGTGTCTTTAAACTACTAGTGTAACACTACTATGATGATGAGCTGTAACAATGCAGCATACACCCTTCATTGTAAAACTACTAGTGTAACACTACTATGATGATGAGCTGTAACAATGCAGCATACACCCTTCATTGTAAAACTACTAGTGTAACACTACTATGGTGGTGAGCTGTAACAATCCAGCATACACCCTTCATTGTAAAACCCAAGGGACTTAATGTTGCTGGGTCAGTGTGTCTTTAAACTACTAGTGTAACACTACTATGATGATGAGCTGTAACAATCCAGCATACACCCTTCATTGTAAAACTACTAGTGTAACACTACTATGGTGGTGAGCTGTAACAATCCAGCATACACCCTTCATTGTAAAACCCAAGGGACTTAATGTTGCTGGGTCAGTGTGTCTTTAAACTACTAGTGTAACACTACTATGCTGATGAGCTGTAACAATGCAGCATACACCCTTCATTGTAAAACTACTAGTGTAACACTACTATGCTGATGAGCTGTAACAATCCAGCATACACCGTTCATTGTAAAACTACTAGTGTAACACTACTATGCTGATGAGCTGTAACAATCCAGCATACACCGTTCATTGTAAAACTATGAAACATTATTTGTTTCAAAACAGCACAAAAGTGCACGTTATTCCACTCCGAAGAATATCATTATGCCTGCAATCCCCAAAAAACCAATCCCTTATTCATAAATAAAGATTTGTAAAAATGAAAAGTCCCACAAAGTGCTTGCTATATGCAGTATATACAACACATTTTGATCTATTCCAATTATCCCCCCGCCCCCCCCCCCACGGCCCCCCCCCCCCCCCCCCCCCCCCCCCCCCACCCCCTACATCCCCCTTGCCCCCCCCCCCCCCCTTTCTTGTGTCAATGATAATGATGATGATGATGATAACTATGCATTACATGTGATGGACCTGATTGTAATCAAAGTAACCAGTTATTTTTCTGCTTGAAAATAAAGTCCTCAAGCCCTAATAATGGAGTTGGGACATCATGTGAAATTCAGTTTGAATGTGTGTGTGTGTGTGTTAGTGAGTGTGTGTACCGTGTGTGTGTGTGTGTCCTGGCTCATATGTGCCCGTCTGGTCTCTACATGCACATGGTTTTCTTATTGACATACGGCTAAGACTGTGTGTACATTTATGAAAACGTCTGCATGGAGACCCATCTGCAATAACAACAAATCATGGAGTAAGAAATATAAATGAGTGTGCACCTACATGCAGAAACCCATCCGTTTATTACTTACTTTACTTTATTTGAGGATTGCGGAAGGGTTTCTGTATGGACGTTTTCCTAAATGTGCCCAGACCTTACTTTGTTTGCACATAATACTAAAAAGATCTTATGAAACTGATTCAAGCACAAGATAAAACCAAATATGTGCAGGATTTCAAAATAACGTTAATTTGTTGTTGAAGAGATCCAAACAAGCTCGAAACGTCTGCATCTATTGTTTTTGTTTTTGTTTGGATTTCTTCACCATTTTTTTTTCATGCATAAGATAATTACAAAGACTGAAGAATAATCCAACCATCAAAATGAATGGGTGCATCACGTACTTGCAGTGCCAGATAAAGTCTATCGAGTTGGCACAAAAAGATATAAGCGAATTTTCCATTCAATAAAAAAGAAGAAAATGAATCTTTTGAAGCTATTCTTGTTCCATAGAGACAAAATGAAACAACAATCACACCATGTGTGGTGAACTCACTGGAAATATTAACACCAATCAATCAATATTAAAAAGTAAAGAAGACAAAAAGAAATAAAAGACACACAATAAGACAAAGAAAGAGAACTGTTCAAAAAAGTCTCCTTTTAAGTTTGCAGCTTGTCTATGAGAACGTAGCATTGTTCCCCCATCTCTATGTGTCCCCAATTTTGTCACTGTGTCCCTGTCTGTGTCCCCATCTCTTTGTTTACCCTAACCCTAACCTTATCCCTAAGACCATCCTTCACCAAAACACTGACCTTAAACCCTTACCCTAACCTTAATCCAAGGGACACTTAGAGACAGGGACATACTATAGAGGCAGGGGCACAATCAGGGTGAAACAGAGATGGGGACACATAGAGACAGGACACAGAGACAGGGGGACACTTAGAGACAGGGACATACTATAGACAGGGGCACAACGAGAGTGAAACAGATGGGGACACTTAGAGACACAGACATACTATAGAGGCAGGGGCACAATGAGGGTAAAACAGAGATTGGGACACTTAGAGATGGGGACATACTATAGAGACAGGGGCACAATGAGGGTGAAACAGATGGGGACACTTAGAGACAGGGGCACAATGAGGGTGAAACAGAGATGGGGACACTTAGAGACACAGACATACTATAGAGGCAGGGGCAGAATGAGGGTGAAACAGATGGGGACATACTATAGAGACAGGGGCACAATGAGGGTGAAACAGAGATGGGGACACTTAGAGACAGGGACATACTATAGAGACAGGGGCACAATGACGGTGAAACAGAGATGGGGACACTTAGAGACAGGGACATACTATAGAGACAGGGGCACAATGACGGTGAAACAGATGGGGACACTTAGAGATGGGGGACACATAGAGATGGGGACATACTATAGAGGCAGGGGCACAATGAGGGTGAAACAGAGAGATGGGGACACTTAGAGATGGGGACATACTATAGAGGCAGGGGCACAATGAGGGTGAAACAGAGATGGGGACACTTAGAGATGGGGACATACTATAGAGGCAGGGGCACAATGAGGGTGAAACATAGAGATGGGGACATACTATAGAGACAGGGGGACAATGAGGGTGAACAGAGATGGGGACACATAGAGATGGGGACATACTATAGAGGCAGGGGCACAATGAGGGTGAAACAGAGAGATGGGGACACTTAGAGATGGGGACATACTATAGAGGCAGGGGCACAATGAGGGTGAAACAGAGATGAGGACACTTAGAGATGGGGGCGGGGCACATCGCATTGATCCCCTTATGTTAACAATACAAGTCGCTATTTTTCGCTATTTCTCCATGGCTACACAGTGATTCGCTAGTAACAATATGACGTGCACACCACTGTGTTGCCATGGGGAAAGAGCAAAAATAGCCACGTGTATTGATCTCCCCCCCTCCCCCTCTCCATATACATACAAATGAATAAGGCCGCGTACACAGTAGACGCAGAAATACCATGCACAGTCCGTAATTAAGTAAAAGAAGGAAGGAAAAAAATAATAAGCGCACGTGTCCGTATTTCCCCTAACCCGTATCTTATTTTCCTTCTTTCTTTGACTTATTTCTGGGTTTCAGTGCGTAATGTGTCTGCGGCCTTAGAGACCCACCACGTCACGTGTCAAAATCATGCTTTTCACGTGTTTTCCCTCTTATAGCTGGTAAGAAATCTTAAGAAATATTCCAAACATAAGAGGGAATGTGACGTGGGGGGTCTTTAAGCAGTATCCACGCCGTACAATGGGAAATCGCTGGCAGTGCCAGAATCCGTCCCTAGCCTGTCGCTGATGTCGTCACTGTTGTACATGGCACAGTCGCTGTTGTCGGCGTTGTACACGATGTAGTGGCAGTGGGTGGCAGTGGCACACAGCATGCCACAGTCCTCTGTGCCCAGTGCCACGTCAGAGGCTGACATCAGGGTCTTGGCGCCGGTCAGACTGATGTTGGCGTTGGGGTGACGCCTCAGCTGGATCTCCGATACTGCAAGAATGGTGCTTCATTGCTAGGATTCATTCAACAAGGTTAACCACTGGAAAGTGACGTATGGAGAGAATAACAAGTTCAAGTTCAAGTATACTTTAATATCTCCAAAAGATAAATTCGGGTTAGGTGCAACAACATGACAGAGATACAACATAACTGAAAGAACATTAATCAAAGGTGTGAAACAAAATTATACCAACCAAATAATTATCATTAAAATTCATGACATCAACTTGATGGAAAACAACTACTCGTTTAAAACGAAACACAGAAACTTTAAGGCTTGAAGAGGGCAAAGGGATTGCTACACTACATACGATTCGCTGTCGATGCGATGCGATTGTGACGATGCGAGTCATGATTCACGTGAAATACTTCCGCCTAAAAATAATGCTACTACTCTTTAACTCTGTGTACTCAAGTAGACCCAATACATGAATTGCGTGTGAATCATGACTCCCATCCTCACAAAAATGGGCCCCAAAGCGAACGTTTCATACAGCTTTGTATTTTTTTGAAGTTATCAGGATCAAGTGCTGGTATTTTCAAGAGATCTTACGATTGCTGAACTGAAAGAAGATGGAAAAGAACCGGCAGAGAGGGAGTGATTGATGATGGTGGTGATGTGAGGGAGAAGAGTGTCAAGACAATGGGTGAGGAAAGAAGCTGGCAGTGGGAGACACAGGATGGACAGAAGCAAAGGGAGGTCCAGAGAAAGGGGGGTCAGGACAGGATGCATGGCTGTTAGCCACTCAACACTGAACCACTTTATTTAACAAGGATAGTCAGGGGTGGTAAATGAAGGGCAGGGGCTGTGCCGGTCGGGGTTTGTCCCCGGTGAGTGTTTCACTGACCGGAGTGGTCCAGCCTAGATATTGCACTGCGAAAAAAGGTCTTTGATTAACTTAAACAAAGAAACTGCGGCAAAGATGCAGATGAACACCTCCTCCTTCATTTCTCGGTTCTTTCCGTTGTTTCAGTGTTGCCTTTCTGACTGCAGATTGAGCGCTTCAACCTCCATCGTTTTCTATATTCAACGTTATTTTTCATCCATTTACACAATTAAACAAAATATGTATTCAATAATAGTGGAAGATAAAGGCAAGAAGGAAAGAACGCTGTGAACCAATACTGTGACAGGGGCGTTTATCTGCATCTTTACCGAACCTGTCACTATCATCTAGACAGTAGTGATCATTTTTCAATATTTATTCAACTCCCAGTGCGCTCTCCCAGTTTTCCTTCGAGTTCATAGGCTCCTTCAACGTAGGCCTATTTGGGACCTGAACCAGAACCGGAACTTTCCCTTTCCATCTAAAAAAACTAAAACAACCCCCACCCCTCGTACCTTCTTGGCTGCAGAGGACCCATTTCTGACTATTGATGCCGGGGGAGTTCCATTGGTAACCGAGATCGATCCACAAAAACTAAGACCCCCTCCCCCTCTCTCTCTCTCTCTCTCTCTCTCTCTCTCTCTCTCTCTCTCTCTCTCTCTCTCTCTCTCTCTCTCTCTCTCTCTCTCTCTCTCTCTCTCTCTCTCTCTCTCTCTCTCTCTCTCTCTCTTCTGGTTTGTATAAGGCTCTAAGGCCTATGTACATTAAACCATTTGAATTTGAATCTCTCTCTCTCTCTCTCTCTCTCTCTCTCTCTCTCTCTCTCTCTCTCTCTCTCTCTCTCTCTCTCTCTCTCTCTCACACACACACACACACACACACACACACACACACACACCTTCTTGGCTGCAGAGGACCCATTTCTGATCATTGATGCCGGCTGATTTCCATATAATTATACTTGTCAGTGACGTCCACATACACGAAGTTGTCAGTCCATGTGGGGCCCTGGGGGCTGGCCCAGTTTCCCCAGGAGTAGTCGGGATAGTCCGGACTAGCATCCAACCAGACAGGCTGGTTATCCACCAGGTCTCTCTTCAGACCGATCCACACCCCTCCAGACCTGCACAACGTCATTGGTTTAGCGTTGAGAAAATCACCCAGACTATGTTGAGGTTACATAGTATTGTACCCCCGTTTATATGTGACCCCCGTCTCTATGTGTTCCCAATTTTGTCTGTATGTGTCCCTGTCTGTATGTACCTTCGTTTCTATGTGTCCCCCCGTCTCTATGTGTTCCCAATTTTGTCTGCATGTGTCCCCGTCTCTATGTTTGGTGATTGAGCGGGAGGTTTTCGCCTAGCCCGCTGAATCATTTACTCTCGTCAATATTCTTTTGTTGGTGTGTTTCCAGTAGTGCTCGAGTTGCTGTTTTGTGTCTGTGTGTTCGTGATGAACTGCACATTATTTTGGGCTGCTTTCTGTGCCTCTCTGCCTCCGGACATGAGAGTAATTTGGTTTATTTTCTTGACGAGACTGGTTGGCTTGTTGGATTGTCCAAGCCAGCCATGTTTCCAGCACCGGCCAAACAACGCCATGTCTACATTTCCTACCATCCTTTTTCTTCAGTCTCCCTCTTCCTTCCCTCTCCCTGACCACTACACGCACGCAACACGCGTGCGTGCGCCACCACTCTGCGAGCCCCCCTCTCCCCCACTGCAGTACAGCCGCAATGCGTTACTGGTTGTACAACCTTCGACCCCTGACTCTGCCCTTGTTGCCACGCTACGTCATCTGCATATAGGGATTAATCTTCCACGCACGCGAGGCTGCAGAGGAGGGAAAAGGAAGCAACGGAATATTTCTGTCGTCTGCTCCATTCCTCGCCCTCCCCCTTCACCTACCAAACGGATGAGTCTTTCTAACTTACTTACTGTTCCCGTTGCTTCGCACACAAAAGATGCTAATTTTATTGTTGCCCAGTTTAACCCCCGTTCCGTTGGCGTCCCACAGAAACGTTCTTCTATTAATTATTTCATTGTAGAGAACGATGTTGATATTTTCTGCATCACTGAATCCTGGCTTCTGCCTTCGGGTGATGAAGCTAAATGCGCTGATCTCTCTCCCCCTGGCTACAAAACCATCTCCTATCCTCGCTCTTCACGTGGCGGAGGCATTGCCTATGTCGTGCGTGAAAAACTGTGCCTCCATCTCACCTCTACCTCCCTCTTCCCCTTTCCACACTCCTCCTTTGAACTGGCCCAGCTCTCCGTTGCTCTCCGTCAGCACTGCCTACAGCTTTTCTGCCTCTACCGCCCCCCTCCCAACAAGAAAAACAAACTTTCGGACTCCCTCTTCCTCGACGAGTTTCCCTCTTTGCTGGAGCACTGCAACACTATCAGCGGTGTTCCAATCATCATGGGAGACTTCAACATTCATGTTGATGTTCCCACTGACCCCCTCACCCTCCGCTTCACCGCACTGCTGGATGACTTCGATCTGCACCAGGCTGTGACCTTCCCCACTCACCAGAAAGGTCACACCCTTGACCTGGTTATCGTCAGGCGTGACGACGAAGACGTCCTGCGGTCCACTGCTCCTGACTCTTTCCTGGACTTTTCTGACCATCTCTGTGTTCTTTCCTGCCTCCGTTTATCTCGCCCTTCATGCCCTCCTGTGTATGCTGAGACCAGGAAGATCTCCTCCATCGACCTCACTGCCTTCATGTCTGACCTCAGGGCCAGACTTGACTCATCTCTACAGCCTTCTGCCGACCAGCTCCACCACCTCCTGACCAGTCTACTCGACCTCCACGCCCCTGTCATCCGTCGCAAGATCTCCAGTAGGCCTCCATCACCGTGGTATACTTCTGTGGCACCTGAGGTGACTCAGGCTAAACAAGAACGCCGCCGTGCAGAGCGCCAGTGGGTTAAGACTGGACTTGAAATTCACAAACAGATTTTTCGAGCCATGAACAAAATTGTGTCTGACATTATAGATAAGGCCAAATGCTCTTGTTTGAATGCCCAAATTCTCGCTTGTACCACTTCACGTCAATTGTTTAGTTTAGCCAACTCCCTCCTTGGTAAACCAAAGTCCACACCTCTACCTTCTTCTATCCCTGTGTCTGAACTCCCTCAACATTTCTCTGATTTCTTTCACAGCAAGATAGCCACCATCCGCCACAATCTTGATTCTCAATCTGCTCCACCATCAACTGACTCTGTCCCTGATCCCTCCTTTTCTGGCAGTATGTGGTCTGAGTTCTGTTTCCACTGATGAGGTTAAGAAGATTTTGACCCGAACTCAGACTAAAACCTGTGAACTAGACCCTCTACCTTCATCTCTCTTCTCCCAGTGTCTTGATGATCTCCTTCCTTACTTTACATCCATCATCAATGAATCTCTATGTTCAGGCCGCTTTCCAACTCATTTCAAATCTGCAGTTGTCAAACCTCTCTTAAAGAAGCCTAGTCTCGATCCTGAAAATCTAAAGAATTATCGGCCTGTCTCTGCCCACCTGAGTCAATTAGATCAAATGATTTCTTCTTCTAAGTTGTGCATCTCTGCTGTTAAAACATGGATGTTTTACAACAAACTGCAACTGAATGCTGATAAGACAGAGATGATTCTTGTAGCCTCTAACCACACAATTAAAACTCAGGTTCTCCCAGGTTCTGTCGACATTGTTGGCACTGAGATCAAGCTATCGGCATCTGTCCGCAATCTAAGTGTTACTTTGGACCAAACCCTTTCTTTCAAACAGCATGTTTCCAATGTTTGCAAGGCTTGCTATCTAGAACTTCGAAGAATTAGTTCCATCCGCCGTTTCCTCTCTCAGGATGCCATGAAGATTCTAGTATGTGCTTTTGTCCTGTCTCGCCTTGACTACTGTAACTCACTTCTTGCTGGCTGTCCATCAATTCCCATCTCTAAGCTCCAACGGGTCCAGAATAATGCTGCTCGTCTCATTTCTCGCTCCCCTAGGTACGATCACATCACTCCGGTTCTTCGTTCCCTACATTGGCTCCCAGTTCAATCACGTATTGACTACGAAATTCTCCTCCTTGCCTTCAAGTCTCTGAATGATCAAGCTCCCCTGTATCTCACTGATCTTCTTCATCTCTATGTCCCAGCTCGCCAACTACGTTCGTCTTCTGATTCTCGTCTCCTTTCCATTCCCTCCATCCGTCTCAAATCTGCTGGCCAACGTTCTTTTTCTTGTCAAGCACCATCTCTGTGGAATTCTCTGCCTTCTCCTCTCCGACACTCCAACTCAGTCTCCTCATTCAAAACCTCTCTTAAAATCCATCTTTTCCCTGCTGCGCCCTAAATATTTGATCAGTTGTCTATCGTTGTGTGCACGTGAGGGAAGATTGAATAAGCGGTTTGTGCTGCGTTTTGTGGTGCGTGTGTGTGAGTGTGTGTGTGTGTGTGTGTGTGTATGTGTGTGTGTGTGTGTGTGTGTGTGTGTGTGTGTGTGTGTGTGTGTGTGTGTGTGTGTGTGTGTGTGTGTGTGTGTGTGTGTGTGTGTGTGTGTGTGTGTGTGTGAGAGAGAGCATGTATGTGTGCATACATGTGTGCTTGTGTGTATTTTGGTTTTGTGGGTTGTGTGTGCACGCATGTGTGTGCGTGTCTGTGTGCGTGTCTGTGTGTCTGTCTGCGTGCGTACGTTGTGTGTGAGGGTGTTTGTGTATGTGTGTTGGTGTATGTGGTCAGTCCATGCGGCTCGGTTGCTGTGGCTTACCGAATGGGGTATGAACGAGTTGGCGTCAATAATTGTGTGTGTTTATGTGTGTGTGTGTGTGTGCGTGTGCATGTGCGTGTGCGTGTGCGTGTGCGTGTGTGTGTGTGTGTGCGCGTGCGTGTGCGTGCGTGTGCGTGCGTGTGTGTGTGTTAGAGAGAGAGAGTTGCTTTGTATATGCGCTGTTGCTGGTTGGTGTCACTCTTGAATGTTGTTTTTGTTGTCTGTAGATGAATAATTGATTGTAAAGCGCTTTGGGCTCATCTGAGGTAAAGCGCTATATAAATGTACTATTATTATTATTATTACTAGCGCAACGCCGAGTACCAGTAACGCCTAGTAACAGTAACGCCTAGTAACGGTAATGCCAAGTACTGGTAACGCTGAGTACAGGAAATTTTAAGCGATTTGGTAAAGAAACGGTGGAGTTATAAGGCCCCGTTTCGCGTTGGCGCTGCTCTGAGAGTGATGCGCTCTCCCTAGTAACGGTAACGCCTAGTAACGGTAACGCCAAGTACTGGTAACGCTGAGTACAGCAAATTTGAAGCAATTTCGTTAAGAAACGGCAGAGTTATAAAGCCCCGTTTCCTGTTGGCGCTGCTCTGAGAGTGACGCCCTCTTCCGATTTTCTTCAAAATTTGCTGCCAGGCTTTGCGCCGGTGACAGCAAGCCTGACAGCAAATTTGACGCGATTCGGTTGAAAACCGGCAGAGTTATAAGGCCCGTTTTGCATCATGCTGCTGTTATGCGCCTAAGTAATGGATTCGCTTTCGGTTTGGCACACGGATAGTCCCCAGCCCTGGGCATCTTCCTGCCAAATTCGAAGTCAATCGGCCCAGCAACGCCGGAGATACGGGCGCCGAGAGGCCGGCGGATGCGCGTTTCGCGCATTTGCGAAACCGCGCAAATGATACAGCCGCCTCGGTTGCCGTTGCCATCGCCCGTGAGGGCTCACAGCAAATTTGAAGCGATTCGGTCGAAAAACGGCGGAGTTATAAGGCCCGTTTCGTGTTTCAGACAATCACACACACACACACACAGACACACACACGGACGGACAGTTGGCTTTTTACTATATGATTATTATTATTATTATTATTATTATTATTATTATTATTATTATGTGTCCCCACTTTTGTCTGTGTGTGTCCCTGTCTGTATGTGCCTTCGTCTATATGTGTCCCCACTTTTGTCTGTATGTGTCCCTGTCTGTATGTGCCTTCGTCTATATGTGTCCCCACTTTTGTCTGTATGTGTCCCTGTCTGTATGTGCCTTCGTCTATATGTGTCCCCGTTTCTATATGTGTCCCCAATTTTATCTGTATTATGTCCCTATCTGTATATTGTGTCTCCGTCTGTGTGTGTCCCTGTCTGCCTTCGTCTCTATGCGTCTCCTTCTCTACGTGTCCCCAATGTTGTCTGTATGTGTCCCTGTCTGTATGCGTCTTCGTCTCTGTGGCCCGTAGAGACACTGGGGCACGTAGAGACGGGGACACAAAAACGTCAGGCCGTAAGTATTTTGCAAAATAATATTATAGAGACGGGGGCATAATGAGAGTGACACATAGAGATGGGAACGCATAGAGATGGGGGCGCATCAAACTGGTCCAATATTCTGCATGTATTTCATTTATGGAGTAAAACAACCATGGAAGCTCATTCATTTAGATTCATTTTCCCTCTGAAAATACAAAGGGAGCCTTACACTTAAAACAAAAATCCATTGCTTTCTGGAAGTTTTGTGGTGGCACCTTCCCCTATTCTGTCACTGTCTTTGAACCAGCCTTTTCGTGTTCTTACTTTCGTCTGCTTTTTGTGTGTGTTCCTTTTGGCCCATACGCGTGTTGAAGCTACAAGCATGTGTACTTTGAAAGTGTTCCCTAACGTTTTGTGGGCAGCTTATATTGACATGGACTTCGTCCTATTTACTGATTTCTGCAAGAGCCAAAACATGATGCATATGACACATGCCCGCTCTCTCAGTCACGACTAAGGCAAACAAATAAGCAGGACAATGGGCGGTGGGGAAGATCACCAAAAGGCCAACTATTGCCCCAAGGCTGCAACACTAACGCCGTGTACGCATATAAGCGGATTTCCCCTATATACGTAAACTTGTATCTTTCTTTCTTCCACTTATTTAGGGTTTTCCGTACGGAACTTACGCGTCTAATGTGAACCCGGCTTTAGAGCCAACGCAAACCCTTCTAGTTTGACAGTTACGTTCATTAACTATTCGAAGTTGTAACCTGCTTTCCAATAACATTATGCATCATCGTTCGGCCAAGTTTTGTTTCTCACTCTCATCTCAAACTTAGGCTAATCATGTAGGTCAACCAACGTTAACAGCGATTTAATTATCAGCACAACCCTTTTACCAAAGATATTCTAAAAGGGTAAGATGGATTACTTAAGAGCTCGGCGAACCGGGCTGATAGAGTTATCGTTAGTGGGGACAGTACACTTTTCACAGTGGAGGCTATCCAAAAACTCAGACTGGAATTTGAACGGAGAATTCAACTTTTTATCGCCGTGTAAAATGTGTCCTGTTTAAAAGGGACATAACCAGTGTTTCTGTCCTCACTACTCATATATGGTTTTACTAAGAGATTGACAAACTCGTGGAATCAATAAAGAAGCAGTACAATGCAACGTGATTGAATGCAAGTATTGTCAGAACAGATTGTAGGCATATCCTGTTGTTCTTGTGTTGTTTTTTGTGTTTTTGTGTGTTGTTTTAGCGATTTAACATGGTGGTTAAAATAGTGACAATACATTGGCCTGCATCACAGTAGTCATTGGATGCTGGTGCCGGATTAAACAAAAAGGAAACAAATCCTTTTTAGATGGTGAAAGGCTGAAACAAAAGTCTACAGCCCCTTGCTGCTATGCTATGCTATGCTCTGTTCTGCTCTGCTATGCTAAGATAAGCTATGCTATGCTATGCTATGCTATGCTATGCTATGCTATGCTATGCTATGCTATGCTATGCTATGCTATGCTAAGATAAGCTATGCTATGCTATGCTAAGATAAGCTATGCTCTGCTCTGCTATGCTAAGATAAGCTATGCTATGCTATGCTATGCTCTGCTCTGCTCTGCTATGCTATGCTAAGATAAGCTCTGCTCTGCTCTGCTATGCTATGCTAAGATAAGCTATGCTTTGCTCTGCTCTGCTATGCCATGCTATGATATGCT
>CM065691.1:2771022-2803522 GCA_017654935.2 Phymorhynchus buccinoides | reverse complement strand
TGGCGGATGGAATGAAGGAGTGCTTGTACTGGTTTTTCTTTGAAAGAGGCGCCCGAAGGCGGCGCCCTGAAGGTAGTGTTTGAAAAGAGTCATGAAGGGGATGAGTGGGATCACGGAGGATCTTGCCAGCTTTACGTCTAGTGAAATCGTTGTAAATGTTTGAGAGTTGTTTTGTGGCATATTAATGTCAATTATTTTGTGTTACTACTTTCGATGAATACATTTTTTAAAAAGAAAACCAGTCCGTTCTGTTATTTCATTTTTTTTATAATTACGCTATAGGGAGCAAACCATCCTGAAGCCAATCAAAGTCATAAACAAGAAAGGGCGCATAAGGGCCGCGAGGGCCACGTCTAGCCCTAATCACTATTACTACTACTACCCCTACTACTATTAATACTACTTAATTTTCAACTATTTGCACTGCTGTAAGCTTTTCAGTTACCCCACCCCCACACAGACATTGCCAGTGCTAATTCACCTTGAGAAAGAGCGGCAAAGCAGATGATTGTAGCAATTCTGATCAAACTGAACGTAGTCGGCATCATTTTTCACGTTTCTTTCTATAGCCAGTCAGTCGGAATGTGCAGAATCTAAATGCACGTGCAAAATGTCTGTGTGTGGTTCTGGGACCTAGAAGACAAACGTGTCGCGCACACAAACACTCTCCAAGGGTTTTGTTTTTTGTTCTGCAAGCGAAACGAGCAGTCCTGTGTTTTTGTGGATTACTCATTAGCCAATGGTAAGCCTGCCTTTAGGTTATATGGGTAGCGCATGCGCAATTATATGCAGAGCAGAACCTTCAGCGTGTTGAAGTTGGCTGCCTAAGGGGAAGAAGAAGAAGAAGAGAGAGAGAGAGAGAGAGAGAGAGAGAGAGAGAGAGAGAGGGGGGGGGTGATGATGGTGAAAAGAGACGGGAGGGGTAGAATAAATGATATGTAAGAAACAAAGATAGCACTCGTGGTTGCAGCATTTGGGGGCGCTCACGTCGCGCTCGTGCGCAAGCGCACAGAGAGAGAGAGAGAGAGAGAGAGAGAGAGAGAGAGAGAGAGAGAGAGAGAGAGAGAGAGAGAGAGAGAGAGAGAGAGAGAGAGAGAGAGAATTGAATTGAATTGAATTTTTTATTCACAAAAAGGCCAAAGCCCCATATGAACAAAGGACACTAGCATTTTACACATAATAAGCAATAACCACTGAATACAAAGTACATTATAAGATAAACGTAACCAGCTTAGCAATCAAATTATTCTTGACAAACTCGCTTCTCGCAACTGAAAACTTTATAAAGAAACAGAGCCACACCACGTACAGTCTTTTCATTTTCTGATGCCATTAACAAAGAGAATCTAAACAAACATGGATTAGCATAAACTTTCCTTGCAATTAATTTTCTACGAAGATCATACAATACAGGGCATTTCAAGAGCAAGTGGATTTCATCTTCTGCTGATTCCCTACAAAAAGGACATAACAATTCTGCATTCGTCACATTTTTATAACGACAAGCGTGTAGATTGATGACGGACACCCCAAATCTGAATTTTGTAAGAACACAACGTAAATTCTTATCCATATTAACAGACAAATAACTTTTAACTATATGTGTTGTGCAAACAAATCCTGTACATCCTAAACCTCTCATTGGATTGTATCCTGCCATCTTGAATCTGTCAGCCTTTGACGGAGAATGTTTATAAACATCTTTTCATCACCCACCCCTTGATATTCCCACGCATATCCGAACCCAAACTCGAAAAGAAATAATCGAACCCTTGACGCCCAGTTAGTTTTTTCCTCTTTGATCTAATTTGCATAACATATTATAAGATTTCCGTGGTAAGCGATCAGTATTCATTCTCAAAAGCTTACGCCAAAAGCGAATACATTTAATTCTAGAATGTATAAATATAGGATACCTATTAGTCTCTCCATAAACTAGGTCGTTTGGTGTTTTCATATCAACACACATAAATTTCTTAAGAGCAAAAAGATGGGCAGACTCACAGTGCATGACAACTCTTGCATCAAGTCCCCAAAGCGAGAGAGAGAGAGAGAGAGAGAGAGAGAGAGAGAGAGAGAGAGAGAGAGAGAGAGAGAGAGAGAGAGAGAGAGAGAGAGAGAGAGAGAGAGAGAGAGAGAGAGAGAGAGAGAGAGAGAGATGCAGATATGAGGTTGAAGGTGTAAACACACACACACAACAACTAAGTCATATCCAAGTGCATAAATTTAAACTAAAAAAATGAAATGGACCGATAACAAGCACAACAAAACCATGGCTATATTCACATTTAGGCCCGTCAACCCGGTCAAGAACGATAATCTGACTGAAAAAGCAATTGCTTTTGTTCTTTTCTGTTACAAATTATCGTTCTTGTATTGACCGGGTTGACGGGCCTAAATGTGAATATAGCCAACCCCAAAACACCCCAATAATGTTACAGTACCCACCTTCAAGTTGAAACAGCTACTTTCCCAATCACACGGTCATCATTGTGTATGCAGTAACAGAAGGGACTTCTTCTTCTTCTTCTTCTTTCATCGTACAACTTCCATCCTCTTGCTGATGGTTCAAAACATGTCCGTACATTTGTATTGGCAGTTTGTTTTCTTTGGTTCAAAGCGGCGCGATACAGCTCCCTTCCATATCGTTGTCACAATCAACCATTGCTGAGTAGTCTCTCAAAATCCGCTCAAGCAGCTAAGCTAGGACAAGAGCTCAGCTTTAAGCGCACCTGGGCGTGCAATCACAGGTGCGTCTTAGACGGTCAACACGGGGAATAGTACGTACATTAGACTAAACTCCCCAAAACGATTGGCTGCTTAGCCTAATTTATATACTAATCCCCGTTTTGAGTGTATAACACGCACTCGTGACTACAGGGCCTGTTGTTAAGGACTCACGCATGGTTTGATGTGTTCACTTTAAAAAAAAATAAAAACGTGAATCATCTGAAATTTAGCTTGCACAACATTCCAGTGCTAAACACTTCCAAACTGATTGCCCGTGTGAAATGCAAAAAAAACACCCCAAAAACCACACACACACACACGAACAGAGGAACACAGTGGTTTTTGTGTGTGTGTGCGTGTGTGCGTTAGTGTGTGTGCGTGATCAACATAATTATGTTCCATGTCTTAGCGCCCAAACCCTAGAACCGATCATAACGAAACTTGGTACAACAGTTGTTTTAGGCCTTGTAGAAACAGCACGTGGTGTCAAATTCACAGAATGGCAAGTCACAGCAACGTACTACCAGTTCATTTGTTATTGTTGCTGTCCCATCTTTTGGGCCGTACAGTGGCGTTGATCCCACGCCGCTCATTCTGAGTCCCAACTCGCAGCCACACCCCGGCTTGTTCAGGTCGCAGAATCCGAGACCAGAAGTCCAAGGGGAGCGAATCTATGTTAGGCCGTCAGGAGGCAACCAACCGAGGAGACACTGCACTGCTGCTGAGTCACATCGGTGGAGTTCAGTAGAGCCTGTTCAGGACACCACCTACTAAGCCTACTGACGACACTATATATTTTAGTCGCGGAGCCAGCGCAGTGAGTGAGATCCTCCTCCGAGGGCGCCACCACGACCGTCCACCGACAGCTCCCTAGAACACACTGATCCCCATGACTTTGACCCGAACGCACCAAGGCATAGACTGGATTGGAAACCGAAACTGAGGTCACCATGAGAGCAGGGATTGCAAAGCCACAGAATGTGAGACATTTTTCGTTTTAATGATTGATGGAAATGAGGCGGATGGCTATGATGATGATGATGCTATGGAGTTCTGTATCGGTCTGAGACTGCATGACAGGGCTGTATCCTACACTTCCTTTCATAATGATACACCGGCGTTAACCAGGCCCGAGAACTACAGACACCTGCAGTGTTGGTCGTAACGCATCCGTTAAGCGGATGAAGCTCGACTGTGTGGTTTCAGTCTTCCCATTGAGCCCATAGCCACTCACTCTGGGTAGGAGTCGGTCCAGGACCGAAAAACATTCCCTCGCCTCTGATGGGATTCGAACCCGAGACCTCCCAGTCAGTAGTCCGCGACGCTAACCACTACGCCACAGCGGCTGTTGTGAATCACAATTTAATATTACAAAGTTATTGACTCTTCTTCTTCATCTTGCACGTCTCAGATGACCAGGCCAGTATCCAACATGAAGGCGGCAGAACGTTGCAGGTCCTTCAGGCTTCCGTACAGTTTCTGGGCCACCGGCACGGGGTCTGGCCTGGTCTTCTCTCTGTGCTGTTGGAAGTGTGGGCATGACTGCAATATGTGGTCACGTGTCTGGTTGTCCGTGCCACATGGTCATTTTTCTGATTCACCGATGTGTAGTTTGGTGAACAGGCGGTGCTTCAGACGATTGTGTCCTGTTCAAGGTATTGACTCAAAGATAAGGGATGGGCGGAAACCAAAGTAAGTATACTGAACAGGTGTCAGCTAATAATAACTTTAAAACAATTAAAGGTAAACTGTTTAAGTTCTCAGTATTACCATAGCGATACAGGGACTTTCTTCACTCAAACATCCGCGATGATCTAAGAATAAAAAACCCAAAACTCCCTTGACAAGGGAGACAATTTGAACTTTACAACTAGGAGCTTTGAACTTTTGGAAGTAGTTTTATTTGCAGGGGTCCGCCATCTTGGTTTGTCATATTATCAGTGTCCGACCATGGCCTCCAAACACCGCAGCGAAAAGTTGAGAGCTCTTCTGGAGGACTGGGTAAAGGTGGATATAAAATAATAATAATTTAAAATAATATAGTTATAGTGCATGGGAAAAAACACAGACTAATGGAATTAATTTTTGGAATAAATTGAGATTTTGATTTTACAGGATGGCGCAAAGGTTCCTAGTCAATACACAGAAAAACGGAATTGAGCTATCTTGTCTAGTTGTGATTTTAGAGCCATTTGAAATTTGGTATTCGATATAGATCATTTGCAGAAATCGGACATAGAAGACAAAACTGTGCCCCATATTTCAGCAGCATATAACAACATGGGCTGTACTTGCGCATCAAATAGTTTGAAAACTGTCGGATGAGAGAGAGAGAGAGAGAGAGAGAGAGAGAGAGAGAGAGAGAGAGAGAGAGAGAGAGAGAGAGAGAGAGAGAGAGAGAGAGAGAGAGAGAGAGAGAGAGAGAGAGAGAGAGAGAGAGAGAGAGAGAGAGAGAGAGAGAGAGAGAGAGAGAGAGAGAGAGAGAGAGAGAGAGAGAGAGAGAGAGAGAGAGAGAGAGAGAGAGAGAGAGAGAGAGAGAGAGAGAGAGAGAGAGAGAGAGAGAGAGAGAGAGAGAGAGAGAGAGAGAGAGAGAGAGAGAGAGAGAGAGAGAGAGAGAGAGAGAGAGAGCGGAATGCTTAGTACTTCCTATGAATTGTTCATGTTCTGTTTGTAATGGCACCAAAATGGTTCTTGTCAACTGTAACATTGTTTAAACGATGATCAATAATTTCACCCAAACAAACCAACTGTTTAGCTTCAATGTTTGCAGTAGAGGGGTCTGCCAAAGGCTGTCAGTAGAGGGGTCTGCCAAAGGCTGTCAGTAGAGGGGTCTGCCAAAGGCTGTCAGTAGAGGGGTCTGCCAAAGGCTGTCAGTAGAGGGGTCTGCCAAAGGCTGTCAGTAGAGGGGTCTGCCAAAGGCTGTCAGTAGAGGGGTCTGCCAAAGGCTGTCAGTAGAGGGGTCTGCCAAAGGCTGGATAGTTCAAGAGAAAAGGAAGTCTAAAGGGTCTGCTACACACATACAATTCAGATCTGAATGCGATGCGATTTTGACGATGTGAGTCATGATTCGTGTGAAATTCATGTATTGGGTCTACTTGAGCAGAGTGAGCGAAAATGGCAGAATTATTTTACACTGAAGTATTCCACGTGAATCATGACTCACGTGACCCACTCGCATCGCACACCGATACGATTTTACGCGTGTGTGGCGCCGGCTTTAAAGACAGAGACAAGAAGAGAATTGGGCAAGCTTGTACTTCAGTTACCCCCCATGTTTACGACCCTCAATCTCAAAGTCTGCTTCTTTGAGTGTTATGAAAATAATCCTAGGCTGATCCTACCCCTATCCCCCAAATGGCAGAATGCTGCTTCTCACTGAACATGCGCAATGTGATCATTTGAATAGGGGTGCGGGGGGGGGAGGGGACTAAATACCAGATCACGTCATCATTGGTTTTACTGCTCAAGTGGTTTGTTGTTGTTATCCAGGTAGAAACGTCAATTACTTTTTCTTCTCGTTTTTACTTTGTGCACAAAAACAGACTTTTTGAATACGTGCATGTATGCGTTTGTGTGCGTGCATGTATGCGTTTGTGTGCGTGCATGCGTTTGCCAGAACGTGAATGTGTGTTTGATTTCATGTCGGTAAACGCGACTTCTTATTCAACAATGTAGGCTACAAATATGGATGTACAAAATAACGCAATCCATCTGAATAAGTAACAACTCAATTTTATTTGAAAGGTCTATAGAACAATTAAATGGAATAGAATGTTTACAAACCATTAAACACTACAGTGCCCCCCCCCCCCCCCCTACATTTTTCGGTTAATTGTATTTGTCCGTTATTGCCTTTCTTACCATACATAAAGCTGTATTTTAGGAACATGTTTAGCTAAAAACCTTTTTGGAATACTAACCCTATCCCTAACCCTAGCCCTAAGCCTAACCCTACCCCCCACCCTATAAGACGGAAAAACGCAACGAACCACAACTGTGACAAATCGCGGTGTACTGCAGTACATAGTGGGGGGTAGGGTTAGGTTTAGGGCTAGGGTTAGGGTTAGGGTTAGTATTCCAAAAAGGTTATTAGCTAAAAATGTTCCTAAAATACAGCTTTATGTATGGTAAGAAAGGCAATAACGGAAAAATACAACTAAGCGAGACATGCAGGGGGGTGGCACATCTTTACCTTTATCAACAGCTGATATGCTTATAAATTAAGAACATTACTATATACAGATAAAATCTGTAAAAACAAAAGAAAGAAAGAAAATGAAAGATGCACCAGTACAAACACAATTAGTCAACCCTTTAGCTTTATTTTAACAATCAACTGAATATGTGAGATGCTTACAAACTAGCAACACTAAAAAAGGAAGTATTATAATTTCACTAGCTAAATGTTATATCTACAAGTGCAAGTGGAATAATAATAAGCCTTGCACTACGGTATTTCTTAAGATGTTGAAAAACAGAATCTTTATTGAAGCAATGTGTGGAAATAAAGATCTTTTTGACATTCAGTGGCTTCCATATAAACCCGTGTTGGGATAGGGCATAGCGTTTTTAATACTATTGTAGTATTTTTGTTTTTGCATACATTACATACTTATCACAAGTCTGTATTTATGTGTATAATCAGCTGTTTGCCATCACACTAATGGAGATAACATGTATGTAGATGTTCTTCTTTTTTATTTTTTATTTAAATTATTATTATTAATTTTTTGTTTGTTTTTAAAATTTTATTTCATGTGTACATACTTACTTATAATAGTTTGTTTGTGTTTCTTTATAGTTTGTTCATGTGTAATTGTTCCTCTCATAATATTGTTATTTACTTTTATCAAATCTCTCTTTCTGTGCATGTGTAATTTCCGATATTGTGAATAAAAATGTATTTAAAAACCTTAAAAAATTATATAAAAAAAATAATGTTTTGTAAAAGGGAAACAAAAAATTAATAAAGCTCTCAACGCTAACAGCAAAGAAATAAGAAATAACATCTTCACAAACTAAACATATTGATATTATGAAAAAAGGTATTTTTTAGAAACTAAATCATTAACATATAAGCCTACTTGATTTTTCTTTATATCAATTTGTTCTCAACAAAATAAAATACCCCAACAATCCATTACACTGAATCAAAATCTCTGAATAAAATTTATGAGTAAAAATCATTTCTTATAGACATAAAAAAACAGATGGAGGCAAAAGAATAACATCGGAAGATTAACTTTATTATGAACTTAATCTGGCTTAACGTTTATACAAAAATAACTACGATGAATAGAACATTTGTGTTCATTGTAATATATTTAAAGCCAAAACTTAATAATGCGATAATTCTCTACTTCAGACAACGTTTTAATAAAGCACCGTTCATGAAACAATGGGCATCTGAAATAAAAGAGATATTCAAACAAAGGCACAGAATGGTGTGATGATGGTATTGCGTATTTTGAGTGAAGGAAACACAACCACTTACACACACACGCACACACATACAAACACACACACAGACGGACGCACACACGCACACACACACACAGTTAGGTGTTTTCAAAACCAAGGTTTCGTCAAGGAGGATATTTCTCACAGATGTGAAACAATCCCGCAATACGATCACCATGGTTCATCCAACAGGCCTAATCCTGATGCAGATGCTTCAACCATTGATCCTGTAGATGGTTCTGGCGTTAATCCTGTAGATGGTTCTGGCGTTAATCCTGTAGATGCTTCAGCCGTTAATCCTGTAGATGCTTCAGCCATTGCTTCTGTAGATGGTTCAGCCGATAATCCTGTAGATGGTTCAGACGTTAATCCTGTAGATGCTGTACGTGATAATCCTGTAGATAGTTCAGTCGTTAATCCTGTAGATGCTGTACGTGATAATCCTGTAGATAGTTCAGTCGTTAATCCTGTAGATGCTGTACGTGATAATCCTGTAGATAGTTCAGTCGTTAATCCTGTAGATGCTTCACGTGCTAATCCTGTAGACGGTTCAGTAGTTAATCTTGTAGATGCTTCATGCGATAATCCTGTAGAAGGATCAGCTACCGATCCTGTAGACAACGATGACACTGACTGATCATGAACTGATCCTGTAGTTGGAATGGCCGCTGATCCTGTGGGCCACAATCCTGTAGAAGGCTGAGCCCCTGATCCTGCCGATGATAATCCTGTACACTGTTCCGTCAGTGATCCTGCCGATGCCTCAGCCACTGAAGTTTTTCATTTTCTTCATATTAATTTGTTCTTAAAAAAATACCCAAACAATCCACTACACTGAATCAAAATCTTTGAATAATGAGTAAAAATCATTTCATATACAGACATAAAAAACAGATGGAGCCAAAAGAATAACATCGGAAGATTAACTTAATAATAAACTTAATCTGGCTTAAATTTTATACAAACATAACTGAGATGAATAGAACATTTGTGTTCATTATACTATATTTAAAACCAAAACTTCATATTGCGATAATTATGTACTTCAGACAACGTTTTATTAAATCACTGTTCATGAAACAATGGGCATCTGAAATAAAAGAGATATTCAAAGGCACATAATGATGAGAGAGAGAGAGAGAGAGAGAGAGAGAGAGAGAGAGAGAGAGAGAGAGAGAGAGAGAGAGAGAGAGAGAGAGAGAGAGAGAGAGAGAGAGAGAGAGAGTTTACGTGGGAAGTACGCGTACATGCGCACTCAAGTGTGAGTTTTGTGTGCGTGTGTGTGTGTGAGTGAGTGTGTGTGAGTTTCAATGTATGTGTGTGTGATAAAGAAGGACAGTGTGTGTGTGTGTGTGTGTGTGTGTGTGTGTGTGTGTGTGTGTGTGTGTGTGTGTGTGTGTGTGTGTGCATGAGCGTATGAGTGTAGACGACTGCGATAGACATGCAATAATGTGCTAATGGACAATTTGCTGCCATTTTGTATGTAAGGTGTCCTGATGAAGATATTAAAATCGAAAGTTTGTGTACAACAGGTGATGGTGAGTTTTCTTTTTGACAAACACACACAAACACACAGACGGACACACATACAAGTGCACGCACGCACACACACACACAGTTAGGTGTATTCAAAACCAAGGTACGTTCGTCAAGGAGGATATTTCTCACAGATGTGAAACAATCCCGCAATACGATCACCATGGTTCATCCAACAGGCCTAATCCTGATGCAGATGCTTCAACCATTGATCCTGTAGATGGTTCTGGCGTTAATCCTGTAAATGGTTCAACCATTGATCCTGTAGATGGTTCAGCCATTAATCCTGTAGATGGTTCAGCCGTTAATCCTGTAGATGGTTCAACCATTGATCCTGTAGATGGTGCAGCTGTTAATCCTGTAGATGGTTCAGCCGATAATCCTGTAGATGGTTCAACCATTGATCCTGTAGATGGTGCAGCTGTTAATCCTGTAGATGGTTCAACCATTGATCCTGTAGATGGTGCAGCTGTTAATCCTGTAGATGGTTCAACCATTGATCCTGTAGATGGTGCAGCTGTTAATCCTGTAAATGGTTCAACCATTGATCCTGTAGATGATTCAGCCGTTAATCCTGTAGATGGTTCAGCCGTTAATCCTGTAGATGGTTCAACCATTGATCCTGTAGATGGTTCAGCCGATAATCCTGTAGATGGTTCAACCATTGATCCCGTAGATGGTTCAGCCGATAATCCTGTACATGGTTCAACCATTGATCCCGTAGATGGTTCAGCCGATAATCCTGTAGAAGTTTCAGCCACTGCTTCTGTAGATGGTTCAGACGATAATCCTCCAGATGCTTCAACCACTGCTTCTGTAGATGGCTCAGCCGATAATCCTCCAGATGCTTCAACCACTGCTTCTGTAGATGGTTCAGCCAATAATCCTCCAGATGCTTCAACCACTGCTTCTGTAGATGGTTCAGCCGATAATCCTCCAGATGCTTCAAACACTGCTTCTGTAGATGGTTCAGCCGATAATCCTCCAGATGCTTCAACCACTGCTTCTGTAGATGGTTCAGCTGATAATCCTGCAGATGGTTCAGCCGTTAATCCTGTAGATGCTTCGTGTGATAATCCTGTGGATAGTTCAGTCGTTAATCCTGGAGATGCTTCGCGTGATAATCCTGTAGATGGTTCAGGCGTTAATCCTGTAGATGCTTCATGCGATAATCCTGTAGATGGATCAGCTACCGATTCTGTAGACAACGGTCCTACTGACTGGTCAGGAACTGATCCTGTAGTTGGAATGGCCGCTGATCCTGTGGGCCACAATCCTGTAGAAGGCGGAGCCCCTGATCCTGCCGATGATAATCCTGTACACTGTTCCGTCAGTGATCCTGCCGATGCCTCAGCCACTGAAGATAATCCTGACGCCCGTTCCCCGCTTCCAGAAGATCCTTCTTCTTCTTGCTGTTTCTGTTTCAATTGCAAACGATTTATCAACAGTGCTGCTTCTTGCACTCTCTGATACAAGGAAGGGGGGTGTTCCAATAACTGAAGCAGTTGGGTTGTGTCCAGGGTCAGAAGTATGTCGATGATTTGGCATGCCTGACTTTGTGGCAGCTGGAATATGTGCTGGACAGCAACGTACAGCCGATGTGCAGTCAGCTGAAAACAAATTGATAGTCCACTTTTGAGCATGGATGTTATAGCAATGAGTCATGCTTCTCTGGCTGTCTGTCTATCTCTCTGTCTGCTTGTCTCAAGTCAAGTCAAAAGGATGTAAGGAACAGACCGGTGTGACACTTCTATTTACGTCCTGTAATCAGTGTGTGTGTGCGTGTGCGCGTGCGCACGCATGAGTGTGTGTCCATTACTTTAGTTTGACGAGGCCGGCTGACTGGCTGGCTGGCTAACACACATTTGGCACCGCATGGAAAGAGTGGGCGGAGCGGGTGGGCCATGTGTGCATGCCTGGCTCGCCTCGCTCGTCGCAACGTCAACACATAAACACTCGAAATAGTCATGATGAAAGTTGGCAACACTAAGGTGAGAGTGAGAAAATCCTTAACTGGGAACACGTTAATATGGCATAGCTATCTGGTTTCAACACAACTCCGAAGATTAAATCAACCTTCTTCTTCTTGACTGTGCGTGGCCACAATCAACACTTTGATTATTTTGCCACGGAACCTTTAGTAGTTAGTATGCCCTTTCCGGAAAATGGGTTTCAACACCGGTTGACACCAGCCTGAAGAAGGGCCAATGGCACAGTGAGCGCTGTACCACGAGCATGGTTTCCTGCAGTAATAATGGACAATCAGGGTACAACGAATGTATGCCAGTCAGTCGCTTCCCACCATGACTGCCAGATAGCAGAGGGAGTAGATGCTATTCTGGCAGGCTGGGCTCAAATATTTTTATAGTGGAGATGCCTTGCCCAGGGTACACCCCCACTCTTGAGGACAGCTGGCGTTGCGGAAGGTCCCCAAAGGCCAACCCATCCATTTGGCTGCAGCACCAAAGCCAGCGCAAATGCCCCCTAGTTCGAGAGTCATAGTCCTCCACAAGAGATTGAACTGTACCGTGATTTTCCATTACTGTCGAAAGTCATCCATTGTACAGCTCTCATGTTACTGTTGGCCCCGACCACCAACGATAAAAGACGTTTGAGCAAAGCGTCGAATGGTACAGCGTAGTCGTTTGTGGAAAAGCCTGACCGTCAAACTGGGAGGCCTAACAGGGCGCTTAGTGCTGCAGCCAAAGGTTGGCCTTCGGGGACCTTCCCCAGCGCCAGATGTTTTCCCGTCCTCTTGACCGATAGTGGGGATGCACCCTGAACAACGTATCTCCACCATAGACAAATCACAGCCCAGCCTTGGTTGGCCTTCGGGGACCTTCCCCAGCGCCAGATGTTTTCCCGTCATCTTGACCGATAGTGGGGATGCACCCTGAACAACGTATCTCCACCATAGACAAATCACAGCCCAGCCTTGGTTGGCCTTCGGGGACCTTCCCCAGCGCCAGATGTTTTCCCGTCCTCTTGACCGATAGTGGGGATGCACCCTGAACAACGTATCTCCACCATAGACAAATCACAGCCCAGCCTTGGTTGGCCTTCGGGGACCTTCCCCAGCGCCAGATGTTGTCCCGTCTTCTTGGCTGATAGTGGGGATGCACCCTGAACAACGTATCTCCACCATAGACAAATCACAGCCCAGCCCTCCCCAGCACCAGGCCTCCCTCCGCTATTATAGTCGGACACAAGTGAATGGCAGACACACACACACACACACGCACGCACAAAAAAAGCTTTATCATAATATCAAGCTTTGTCTTTTATCGTCAATAAAGATGATTTTGACTTGACACACACACGCATGCTCGCACGTACGCACGCACGAACACACACTCACACACGCACGCACACACGCAGACAAGCACGCACATCCACAAGCGCTTGCACACATACACAGAGTCGCACACACCTACACACACACCTACACACACACACACACGCACGCGCAAACACACACACACACACAACAAAAGTCAATAAAAACAAACCAACAAACCAAGCCGGACCTGTCTCTGTATCTGAGGTGGAAAGGGCTCCAACAATTCCGCAGTCCATCGCGGTGTCTGCAGCAGATGTTGCTGCAAGGTCGTCACCGCCTGCTGCACCAGCAACTGCAGTTGCAGCTGACTAGTGGGCTGCAGCAGCTGCTGCAGGTGTGCATTACCTAGTGGCAGCAGCATTCCTGTGATCTGCCCAGCCAGAGCGGGGTAGGTGGGCTGGATGAGGTGGTAGAGGGCATCTCCTAGCATCTGTCAGGGGACAAACATAACACATGATAAACATTCCTGGGTCGTTTTGTAACAAACCTACACCAAGCAATACTGAAGTTACCTTCTGAAGGTAGGAACGGGGTTATTCAATTCAATTCAATTCAATTCAATACAACTTTATTCATCCTTGTGTGGAAATTAAATTGTGCGATCACAGGCTCGATAAACAATACTAAAAACATTCAGATTACATAAATCGAAACACCACAGTTAAGACAATAAAATGCATATAACATCATCAAAGAATTAAATAAAAGAGGGAGAGAATTTGATTAGAATTATGTGAAAAACATGAAGAACGTACACTCATAAAAAACTACTAATATTTACCTAAAATAGATGAACCAATTAAGATTAATATTAAGATTACAAGGCCATGCCAGGGCTGTCACCACGTTAAACTTCACCACAAATTAATAAACAATATAAATCAATTAATATAATATATACATAAGTATCACAAATTAAAAACAACAGCAGCAACAAAGCATAGCACCGAAGTCGGTTTATACCCACACACACCCACACCCAATGACACGTTAAGACAGCTGGCCTACATTGGAATTATACAGACGGATGGCAGAGGGAATGAAAGAGTTGAAGTGCCTTGATGTTCTTGCACGTGGGGCTCGCAGTCTGTCGCTTCTGTCCGATCGTCTGCTGTCAATGTCGTCATGTAAGGGGTGTGTCTCGTCGGTCATGATCGTCCTCAGTTTGTCAGTCAGTGTTCTGTTGTACATGTCGTCAAAGGGTTTTTGTTTTTTGCCCACCACCCCACCCGCTTTCTTTATAACTTTATCTAGTCGACCTTTGTCTTGTTTTGAAATGTTCCCTCCCCAACACACAGCACCAAAGGATAAAACACTACATATCACAGAAGAATAACACATTTGAAGGATTTCAGTACGTGGATTTCAGTATTTCAGTATGACGTTCGCCTGCCAATTTCAATGCGTGAGTAACACGGGTTCGAGTCTCGGCTTCACCCGTTCTTTCTGGTTCAACGGGAAAATCGAACTGAACGCCGAGTCCTTTGAATGGGGACATAAAGCAAGTCTGACCCGTGTGCTTCACGCTTGTAAAAATACCATGGCAGGTAAAAGTCGGTAGCAGCAGGGAGGAATACCATGGCAGGTAAAAGTCGGTAGCAGCAGGGAGGAATACCATGGCAGGTAAAAGTCGGTAGCAGCAGGGAGGAATACCATGGCAGGTAAAAGTCGGTAGCAGGGAGGAATACCATGGCAGGTAAAAGTCGGTAGCAGGGAGGAATACCATGGCAGGTAAAAGTCGGTAGCAGCAGGGAGGAATACCATGGCAGGTAAAAGTCGGTAGCAGGGAGGAATACCATGGCAGGTAAAAGTCGGTAGCAGGGAGGAATACCATGGCAGGTAAAAGTCGGTAGCAGCAGGGAGGAATACCATGGCAGGTAAAAGTCGGTAGCAGGGAGGAATACCATGGCAGGTAAAAGTCGGTAGCAGGGAGGAATACCATGGCAGGTAAAAGTCGGTAGCAGCAGGGAGGAATACCATGGCAGGTAAAAGTCGGTAGCAGCAGGGAGGAATACCATGGCAGGTAAAAGTCGGTAGCAGGGAGGAATACCATGGCAGGTAAAAGTCGGTAGCAGCAGGGAGGAATACCATGGCAGGTAAAAGTCGGTAGCAGGGAGGAATACCATGGCAGGTAAAAGTCGGTAGCAGCAGGGAGGAATACCATGGCAGGTAAAAGTCGGTAGCAGGGAGGAATACCATGGCAGGTAAAAGTCGGTAGCAGGGAGGAATACCATGGCAGGTAAAAGTCGGTAGCAGCAGGGAGGAAATAATAAGTTGTGGCGCTGCGCTCGCGGCGACACCCTCTCCAAGTGGGAGCAACCCAAATTTAAGAGTGAAAAGTCTCTGTGACTAGAATACACAACACAAACTAATTAAAAAACCCAAAACAAAATATATCTACCTTCACAGCTATCGCTGAAAGATACAAAAAGAAACCACAGGGTCTCCAATAGATGATTTTCGGAGAGAAAAAACCCCTGGGGGAGAGCAATTCGTGAAAATTAGAGTAGCTTACCTTACTCACTGGTCAAATACCATAGCAACAAAAAAATGGTGTCGACCAGTGAACGATTTGCAAACATTTTAAATAGAAAGAGGGGTTACAAACTGATCTAACTTGAAAAACGTCCAGAACTCGCAAACAAATAGACATTGAGATTGACCCAGATTGAGATAGCTTGATGGCGAGAAACACAAACCGAGTGTGTCTAAATCTAGATCTACTCAAACGCAGCATGTTCGGAGGGTGATTGTTGCCATCTGAGGGGGCAATTGCTATCATACAGTCTTGACATCTGTAGGGTACCCCTTACAAACAAATGCTGCACAATAAGGGGTACCATTATAAATCACGTGTTAACAGACAGAAGGTTACCACTTTCAGATTGCTATCATGCATTTTTGGAAAGGGGTGACTCTACAAATGTCAGAAAATATACATGATAGCAATTGCCCCCCCAGATGGTAATCATCCCTATTTTGGGGATCTAACTGATGGTAGAGTAACTTCCCCTGTTTGAATGACTGAATTAGGCAAGATCACTCCCATACACCATAAGATTACTCTCCTTAGTTATTACCGAACAATTCCTATTACGGCTCTCATGCTGCAATTGGCTTCAGTAGAAATATACCATAAAAAGGCACCACACTCATCCGCACGCACGCACACACACACACATGCACACACACACACACACACACACACACACACACACACACACACACGCACACATGCAGCGCATACAGCAATGGGGTATTCAAGAGTTATGACTGTCTTCCTTATTAGAGTGAAAACGTAAAGAGTTCAGAATCAAATCTAAACCTATGAATTCTTCACAGCATTCAGCTGCACATAGGAATAGAACCACAAAACCGATACATAATAAACAGACATCAAAACTGTCACAATGTTGGGAAACAAGACAGTCAAAGCCTTCAAGGCTCACTCGCTTTGCATTACAAAAGAAGAATAACAAAGAAACGATAATCAAATGTGTGCCCATGCTGGGAAACGAACCAGTGACCTTCGTGTTGGAGGTCAACGACTCACCAACCACCCTAGTCTGGCTCTGACTGTCACAGGCCACTTGTAGCATTACATGCTAAAGCAAGGACTTCCCTTCCTCAGTTCACATGTACTTTCTACTCTCACTTCAAAAGATAATAACTGATTTACTATCATATCTCTCTGGCTACTTTATAAAACAATGGAGTCACTGAAAACATAGTGATGGTATTAATCACTGTGCAAAGCATGGTTGTGCTATTATTTGTGTTTTGTCTGAGAAAATTACAATGTTAAAGGACTTTTTGAGAAGAGTGCATGTATTAGGTATTATTATTAGGCATTAGGTGCTTTATAGTCACAGAGGCGTCTCTGTGACAATCGGGTTGCTCCCACCTGGAGAGCGCGTCGCAGCCAGATGCTGTAGTTAAGCTTAGGTTTAAGTGCATGTGTTGTTAAAGTTTTGACCACAGACTACGTACATACATGCATACATACATACACAGACAGACACACAACCGAACAATGATGAGAACATAGACTGACTTCGTTAACACGAATGAGCCCAAAAATGCGAACGTGCCGATGAACAACAAAGACCTACACAGCAACTTGCTTGCTTCTGTTTCTCCGCTGACACTGCTGGCGGGCTGACACGCTCGGCTGGAGACTGGGTGGATGCAACAGCGGCACCGTCAACAGCAGTGGTTGTAGCAGCAGTAGAAGCAGCAGTAGAGGTAGGAGGGTGACGGGAATCCATGATATGGCCTTTGTCTAGCCCCACCATCCCAAACTCTGTTGCTGGTTGAGCCGGTGATTCCATTGCTGGTTCAGCCGGTGATTCTGTTGCTGGTTCAGCCGGTGATCCCGTTGCTGGTTCAACCGGTGATTCCATTGCTGGTTCAGCCGGTGATCCCATTGCTGGTTCAGCCGATGATTCTGTTGCTGGTTCAGCCAGTGATCCAGTAGCTAGTTCGTCAGCCAGTATTTTCGTTGCTGGTCCAGCTGGTGATTCTTTTACTGACTCAGCCGGTAATCCTGTAGCAAGTCCAGCCAATAATCCTGTAGATGGTTCAGGCAATGCTCCTGTAGATGGTCCAGGCAATGACCCTGTAGATGGTTCAGGCAATGACCCTGTAGATGGTTCAGGCAATGCTGTAGATGGTTCAGGCAATGACCCTGTAGATGGTTCAGGCAATGCTCCTGTAGATGGTCCAGGCAATGCTCCTGAAGGCAATGACCCTGTAGATGGTTCAGGCAATGATCCTGTAGATGGTTCAGGCAATGATCCTGTAAATGGTCCAGCCAATAATCCTGTAGATGGTTCAGGCAATGATCCCACACACCTTTCGGACAAGGCTTCTGGTGACTGCTCATTGCTTCCAGATGATTCTCGCTGTCCGGTCTTGAGCTGATTGATCCAATCCAGTGCATCCATGACTCTCTTCACCAAGGACACGGGGTGATCCAGCAGAAGCAGCAGCTGGGCTTTGTCCAAGGCCAGCAGCATGTTGGTGATGAGGCGGGTGTTGTCTGGGGAGAGGGAGAGGCCCAGGTGCTGGATCTCAGCGTACAGCCGCTCTGCAAAAAGCTGGTGTAAGACAGACAAGTAAGTAAGCTTTTTTGAAAAATGATGTAAACAAGAGGCAAAGCCTTCAAGGCTCACTCGCTGTTTTTTTTAGACAGACCTAAATGCCAAATCGTTTACTTAAAAACAACAACTCCACACCAAAATTTTGCTGGACTCACCAGCAGTTGATGTGATATATTACCCTACATAATTTTAAGCGAATCCGTGAAACGGTTCATGTAATATTGTGATAGACAAAAATTCAAAGTCATAGGTGAAGGTGATCACGGTCACCGACGTCGACAACACTTTGCATTCCATTTGATTTTAAGCTAGTCTATCTGCCAGGACATTATAGCCAAAACAAATAATTGATGATGGTCAAGCTCAAAGGTCAAAGTTAAGGTCAAGAGAGTAACAGTCACCATAGATACCATATCACCTTAGGCTAATGCACAACCATGCCAAATTTGGGGACTTTAACTGCAAAACTGTGAAAGATATGGCCAAGACAAAGATTAAACGTTAAATGTCAAAGTTAAAGGTCATTGGTTAATTTCAATATACAAATAATCTTTCTTGAAAGCGTGCATAAACATCTATGTGTATGCAAAGTTTGAACAATGTACGCCTTGTAGTTCCCAAGAAAAAGCCAATATTAAAGTTACCACAGACAGACACACACACAGACAGACAGACAGACAGACAGACACCCGGAAAACCGAAGAAACATGAGAACATAGACTCTCTTCGTGTCGTTGATACGAGTGAGCCAAAAAGTAATAGATTGTTTTGAAATAACAGAAATGCTGTATCTCTCTCTCGCCTCTCTCTCTCTCTCTCTCTCTCTCTCTCTCTCTCTCTCTCTCTCTCTCTCTCTCTCTCTCTCTCTCTCTCTCTCTCTCTCTCTCTGTGTCTCTCTCTCGCCTTCTCTCTCTCTCTTTCTCTCTCTCTCTCTCTGCCTCTCTCTGTGTCTCTCTCTCTCTGTACGCAAGTGCGAGCGTGTGCATGCACGTGGATGTGTACATTGTTTGCAGTAATAGATTTAAGAGCGCTAAGAAACCATTCTTTTTCAGGAAACAAGTAAACTGGTGTATTATCATGCAACATAACTGATATTTTATACCAAGTCATACATATTCTGTTTTAATCAAAGAATGAACAAACAGAAAGTGTTGAAAATCTGTTCCGAAGGACAAATCTGGCCATAGAAAATATCTTGGCTGCACTGGGCTCTTTAACGAATGCATAGACAGAACCATTTTAGGTACGTGTTACTCCCCCGTGTGGATACCAGGGAATTTTTCAGTACAATTAGTTCTCCCACCTTCTGGAAGCTCTATGCTAGCGATTTCCTCTAATTTATCACTCTCTCTGCCTCTGCCTTTTCCACTTCCCACTATGGTCTACTATTTTAGTGTTTGTAACCATTCTCCTGCCTTTTTTCAAAGACATCTTCCAGATAATTTTCTCCTTTGAGTTCTCCGAAATCGGAATGTGTCGGCTAAATACAGCGGAGAGACCAGTGAAAACTGAAAACCAGACACATACGGATACCTCACCCATTATGGCCATATGGCTTGGAAAAGAAGAAGAAGGCAAATGTTGCAAGAAAGGGCTATCG
Source organism: Phymorhynchus buccinoides (assembly GCA_017654935.2). Taxonomy (NCBI): domain Eukaryota; kingdom Metazoa; phylum Mollusca; class Gastropoda; order Neogastropoda; family Raphitomidae; genus Phymorhynchus; species Phymorhynchus buccinoides. The sequence continues at coordinate 2,783,754 of CM065691.1, read as the reverse complement.
TACCTGACTCTGTATCTGAGGTGGAAAGGGCTCCAACAATTCCGCAGTCCATCGCGGTGTCTGCAGCAAATGTTGCTGCAAAGTCGTCACCGCCTGCTGCACCAGTGACTGCAGTTGCAGCTGTCTGTTGGGCTGCAGCAGCAGCTGCAGTTCGACGCTGTGCAGTTTCAGCAGCATTCCTGTGATTTTCCCAGCCAGAGCGGGGTACATGGATTGGATGAGATGAAAGAGGCACTCTCCTAGCATCTGTGAGGGGACAGGAAAGTTGATAGAGATTCCAAAAATCATCCCACACCAAACAGGAACGTACAGAGTATCTTCATTTTGTTCTAAAACAGTTACAGAGACACAACTGTACAAAACAGTTACGAAAATTAAAAGCTGCAAAACAATTTAGGTGCAACAGCGAGAGAGGGGGTATTCCCCTACCCCCTCCCGGCACGCACGCAAGCTCCAAGACACACAGACACATGCACGGACACACATACAGACACATGCACGGACACATATACAGACACACGCACGGACACACAGACACACGCATACACATACACACACGCATACACACATACGCTCCAATTGGTTGTGGAGAAGCCTAGCCAGAAGACGCTCCACCCGTTGTTGGCCAACAGGACATTAGTACAAGTGACGGTGAAACAAGGTCCAAAGCTAGAGCGGAACACCAGCCGCGTGGCACATCTTCTGCTGCAGCGACCTTGACCCATGACTTTCATTTTCGAACTTGACCTTGAAATTCTAAATACGTATCCACACGCGAAATTTGAGGGTCCTAAGTCCCACCGTTCAAACGCTATCGGGTTAACATGCATAGATAGTCAGTCAGCATGCCAGCAAGGAATCAACAGACAAACGTCACTGATAACATGAAAATTATGCATGTGTTGTTAAAGTTTTGACCACAGACCACATACATACATACATACACACAGAGACACACAACCGAACAATGATGAGAACATAGACTGACTTCGTTAACACGAGTGAGCCAAAAATGCGAAAGTGCCAACGAACAACAAAGACCTACACAGCAACTTGCCTGCTTCTGTTTCTCCGCTGACACTGCTGGTGGGCTGACTCGGTCAACAGCAGTGGTTGTAGCAGCAGTAGAATCAGCAGTAGAGGTAGGAGGGTGACGGGAATCCATGATATGGCCTTTGTCTAGCCCCACCATCCCAAACTCTGTTGCTGGTTGAACCGGTGATTCCATTGCTGGTTGAGCCGGTGATCCCGTTGCTGGTTCAGCCGGTGATTCCGTTGCTGGTTCAGCCGATGATTCCGTTGCTGGTTCAGCCGATGATTCCGTTGCTGGTTCAGCCGATGATTCCGTTGCTGGTTCAGCCGGTGATTCCGTTGCTGGTTCAGCCGGTGATTCCATTGCTGGTTCAGCCAGTGATCCAGTAGCTAGTTCGTCAGCCAGTATTTTCGCTGCTGGTCCAGCTGGTGATTCTTTTACTGACTCAGCCGGTAATCCTGTAGCAAGTCCAGCCAATAATCCTGTAGATGGTTCAGGCAATGCTCCTGTAGATGGTTCAGGCAATGCTCCTGTAGATGGTTCAGGCAATGGTCCTGTAAATGGTCCAGCCAATACTCCTGTAGATGGTTCAGGCAATGGTCCTGTAAATGGTCCAGCCAATACTCCTGTAGATGGTTCAGGCAATGGTCCTGTAAATGGTCCAGCCAATAATCCTGTAGATGGTTCAGGCAATGGTCCTGTAAATGGTCCAGCCAATACTCCTGTAGATGGTTCAGCCAATAATCCTGTAGATGGTTCAGGCAATGCTGCTGTAAATGGTTCAGGCAATGATCCTGTAGATGGTTCAGGCAATGCTCCTGTAGATGGTTCAGGCAATGATCCTGTAGATGGGTCAGGCAATGCTCCTGTAGATGGTTCAGGCAATGCTCCTGTAGATGGTTCAGGCAATGCTCCTGTAGATGGTTCAGGCAATGATCCTGTAGATGGTTCAGGCAATGCTCCTGTAGATGGTTCAGGCAATGCTCCTGTAAATGGTCCAGTCAATAATCCTGTAGATGGTTCAGGCAATGCTCCTGTAGATGGTTCAGGCAATGCTCCTGTAAATGGTCCAGTCAATAATCCTGTAGATGGTTCAGGCAATGCTCCTGTAGATGGTTCAGGCAATGATCCCACACACCTTTCGGACAAGGCTTCTGGTGACTGCTCATTGCTTCCAGATGATTCTCGCTGTCCGGTCTTGAGCTGATTGATCCAATCCAGTGCATCCATGACTCTCTTCACCAAGGACATGGGGTGATCCAGCAGAAGCAGCAGCTGGGCTTTGTCCAAGGCCAGCAGCATGTTGGTGATGAGGCGGGTGTTGTCTGGGGAGAGGGACAGGCCCAGGTGCTGGATCTCAGCGTACAGCCGCTCTGCAAACAGCTGGTGTAAGACAGACAAGTAAGTTTTTTTTAATTATGTAAACAAGAGGCAAAGCCTTCAAGGGTCACTCGTGGTGTGCTTTGGAGATATATCTAAATGCCAGAAATAGATCTAAATGCCAAATCGTTTACTTAAAAACAGCAACTCCCATGCCAAATTTGGGGACTTTAGCTGCAAAACTGTGAAATATATGGCCAAGACAAAGATTAAACGTTAAAGGTCAAAGTTAAAGGTCATTGGTTAATTTCAATATACAAATCATCTTTCTTGCAAGCTTGCATAAACATCTATGTGTATGCAAAGTTTGAACAATGTACGACTTGTAGTTCCCAAGAAAAAGCCAATGTTAAAGTTACCACAGACACACACACACACAGAAACAGACAGACAGACATCCAGACACTCGAAAACCGAAGAAACATGAGAACATAGACTCTCTTCGTGTCGTTGATACGAGTGAGCCAAAAAGTGTTTTCAAATAACGGAAATGCTATCTCTCTGTGTGTCTCTCTCTCTCTCTCTCTCTCTCTCTCTCTCTCTCTCTCTCTCTCTCTCTCTCTCTCTCGCCTTCTCTCTCTCTCTCTGCCTCTCTCCGTGCCTCCCTCTCTGTCTCTCTCTCTCTCTCTCTGTACGTAAGTGCGAGCGTGTGCATGCACGTGGATGTGTACGTTGTTTGCAGCAATCAATTTAAGAGCACTCAGGAAACAAGTAAACTGGTGTATTATCATGCAACATAACTGATAATTTATACCAAGTCATACATATTCTGTTTTAATCAAAGAATGAACAAACAGAAAGTGTTGAAAATCTGTTCCGAAGGACAAATCTGGCCATAGAAAACATCTTGGCTGCCACTGGGCTCTTTAACGAATGCATGGACAGAACCATTTTAGGTACGTGTTACTCCCCCGTGTGGATACCAGGGAATTTTTCAGTACAATTAGTTCTCCCACCTTCTGGAAGCTCTGTGCTAGCGACTTCCTCTAATGTTTCACTCTCTCTGCCTCTGCCTTTTCCACTTCCCACTATGGTCTACCATTTTAGTTTTTTTACCCATTCTCCTGCCTTTTTTCAAAGACATCTTCCAGATAATTTTCTCCTTTGAGTTCTCCGAAATCGGAATGTGTCGGCTGAATACAGCGGGGAGACCAGTGAAAATTGAAAACCAGACACATACGGATACCTCACCCATTATGGCCATATGGCTTGGAAAAGAAGAAGGCAAATGTTGCAAGAAAGGGCTATCGTACCTGACTCTGTATCTGAGGTGGAAAGGGATCCAACAATTCCGCAGTCCATCGCGGTGTCTGCAGCAGATGTTGCTGCAAAGTTGTCACCGCCTGCTGCACCAGTGACTGCAGTTGCAGCTGTCTGTTGGGCTGCAGCAGCAGCTGCAGTTCGACGCTGTGCAGTTTCAGCAGCATTCCTGTGATTTTCCCAGCCAGAGCGGGGTACATGGGTTGGATGAGATGAAAGAGGCACTCTCCTAGCATCTGTGAGGGGACAGGAAAGTTGATAGAGATTCCAAAAATCATCCCACACCAAACAGGAACGTACAGAGTATCTTCATTTTGTTCTAAAACAGTTACAGTAACATAACTGTACAAAATAGTCCCGAAATTTAAAAGCCGCCAAACAATTTAGGTGCAATGGTGCAAAGCGAGAGAGGGGGTATTTAACACCATCCCCCTACCCCCTCCCGCGCACGCAAGCTCTCCCACCCACCCACCCACACATACAGACACACGCACGGACACATATACAGACACACGCACGGACACACACACACACACGCATACACACATACGCTCCAATTGGTTGTGGAGAAGCCTAGCCAGAAGACGCTCCACCCGTTCTTGGCCAACAGGACATTAGGACAAGTGGCGTTGAAACAAGTTCCAAAACTAGAGCAGTAAACCATCCGCTCCACCCGTTCTTAGCCAACAGGACATTAGGACAAGTGGCGTTGAAACAAGTTCCAAAACTAGAGCAGTAAACCAGCTGCTCCACCCGTTCTTAGCCAACAGGACATTAGGACAAGTGGCGTTGAAACAAGTTCCAAAACTAGAGCAGTAAACCATCCGCTCCACCCGTTCTTAGCCAACAGGACATTAGGACAAGTGGCGTTGAAACAAGTTCCATAACTAGAGCGGTAAACCAGCCGCGTGGCACATGTTCTGCTCCAGAGACCTTGACCAATGACAATGACCTTCAGTTTCGAACTTGACCTTGATATCCTAAATACGTATCCACACGCGAAATTTGAGGGTCCTAAGTCCCACCGTTCAAACGCTATCATGTTAACATAGATAGATAGTCAAATAGTCAGTCAGCAAGGAATAAACAGAGAAACGTCACTGATAACATTATCACCTTCTCTTGGCGACTGGTAAAATATTTGCAGCAGCGAGAGTCAGACCAAATGCCTCCTGGTGTGAGCTCCATAATGGTTTACTGTAGAGTGTGGACACCAGTTTCCTTGAGGGTAGCACATGTTTTAGTATACAACTCTAACTGTTCTAATTGGTCAACTCTAACTGTTCTAATAGGTGGATGCCTCGTGCCTCCATACAGGGAGCTGGACAACCCCACCCTCCCCGTGGGTATATCAGGGCTTGTCTTTCAGTACAAATAGTCATCACACCTTCTGGAAGTTATGTGCTAGTAACTTCCTCTAATCTATCACTCTCTTTGATTCTGCCTTTTCTTTTTGTTTACCGTCTACTATCTTTCCGCCTTACTGATCCATTCTCCTGCCTTTGTTTTTGAAATACTTAGAAATATTTTCTCCAGCCAAAGACAGACATGCTGGACCTACTTATTTCTTAATTATTTCTTATTTTGCTAGGCGCATAACAGCAGCATGATGCATCAGCGCTCTTATAACAGGAACCTGGATGATCGACAAAGAAAGAAAATAAAATGTCAGCCCCAACCTTAGGTTAATTGCTGTGATGGAATGTGTCACGCACGCCCCACTTTCTCTTCTACAGCCCCCTCCCCCCTCTTTACTATTTCATCCATCCACTCATTCTTATCCACCAGGCTACAATCTTGTGACATCACAGGATTCCCTGACAGAACTTTGAACATTCTCCCTTCTCCCCTCCGTCATGTGATTCTGACACCGACGCCGCAGTATGCAGCGCGTGACTGCCGTTTGAACTGAAAGCGCATGATCTGTAGCTTTCTCTCAGTCTAGTCACAAGCAAACTAATACCTGGCTGAGTAAACACCGTAGGAACAGACCCTCTGCTTGTTACCTGCCAGTAATACTACTAGCCCAACTCGGTATCATAGTCAGGAGCTTAATCCCTCACTCATGATTACCAAGACGGTGCCGCATCCAAGTTGCCACTGCACCCAGAAATCGCGAGGAGACCATGCCTGTGCCGTGCCATCCTGCAACGCCCCATCCAGGACTACTGGGCGACCTCTCCCCTGAAGAGCCAGCCTAGTCACCCCATCCAGGACACATCTCCCCTGAAGAGCCAGCCTAGTCACCCCATCCAGGACTACTGGGCGACCTCTCCCCTGAAGAGCCAGCCTAGTCACCCCATCCAGGACTACTGGGCGACCTCTCCCCTGACGAGCCAGCCTAGTCACCCCATCCAGGACTACTGGGCGACCTCTCACCTGAAGAGCCAGCCTAGTCACCCCATCCAGGACTACTGGGCGACCTCTCCCCTGAAGAGCCAGCCTAGTCACCCCATCCAGGACTACTGGGCGACCTCTCCCCTGAAGAGCCAGCCTAGTCACCCCATCCAGGACTACTGGGCGACCTCTCCCCTGAAGAGCCAGCCTAGTCACCCCATCCAGGACTACTGGGCGACCTCTCCCCTGAAGAGCCAGCCTAGTCACCCCATCCAGGACTACTGGGCGACCTCTCCCCTGAAGAGCCAGCCTAGTCACCCCATCCAGGACTACTGGGCGACCTCTCCCCTGAAGAGCCAGCCTAGTCACCCCATCCAGGACTACTGGGCGACCTCTCCCCTGAAGAGCCAGCCTAGTCACCCCATCCAGGACTACTGGGCGACCTCTCCCCTGAAGAGCCAGCCTAGTCACCCCATCCAGGACTACTGGGCGACTTCTCCCCTGAAGAGCCAGCCTAGTCACCCCATCCAGGACTACTGGGCGACCTCTCACCTGAAGAGCCAGCCTAGTCACCCCATCCAGGACTACTGGGCGACTTCTCCCCTGAAGAGCCAGCCTAGTCACCCCATCCAGGACTACTGGGCGACCTCTCCCCTGAAGAGCCAGCTTAGTCACCCCATCCAGGACTACTGGGCGACCTCTGACCTGAAGAGCCAGCCTAGTCACCCCATCCAGGACACCAGGGCGACCTCTCACCTGAAGAGCCAGCTTAGTCACCCCATCACTCACCGATCCCGACAGAGCTACGTACTTGGGACAGTGCAAATACTAATAACTCTCCTGGACACTTGATAATAATTATTATAAGTGACCCTTCTGGCTTGGGGATAAACTTTTCAGACAGACAAAAGTCTTTTTTCATACATATTTTGTTTTGGTGCCGTCGAGCTGCTTTCTTATTGCTTCATAATCTGTTATTCAGATTTGTGAGTAAATAAAATACAAGTGTACAAATAATTATCACCCTTTGGTCAGACGGGTGAGAGTGGAAGTTTTGTAATTTTGATGTAACAACCTACTTCTCTCTGTCTGTCATTTAGAGCAAATCTATCACTTGTATTTCCTTCAATCATACGAGCTAGAACCCGGGCAAAAATATACATTTATTAGATGAAAAGGGGCCGGGAAGTGGCTCATCTCCCACACCTTAGAGAAGCGGGCTTGAATATTTAACATTTTAAAAGTCTTCCTATAGAGACTTCACCTTTAGCCCATTCCCTGGTCACAATTGCAAGAAATGACAAAAGCCATCAGAACCAAAATGCAACATAGAAGTCAAGACAAAAAAGAGCACATCACTTGCTTATTCAATGTTCCATCTGAGAAAACAAACTTGACTTGACCTGACTTGACACAGGAGACATCATGCATAAGCATCAGGTTCATCCAATTGTTGATGAAGGATGCATTCAGAAAGACGAAAGAGGAATGGTGCAGCACACCACCAAACGGCACCGGTAGGTCTGAATACACAGGGGAGAACAATCAGACAATATTATCATCATAGTAAAATATGCTACTTAAATAATCTTACTTGCTTTTGCTCTTCATGTGACGTAGCTGCAGCAGTAGCAGTAGAATCAGAATCACTAGCAGTAGAAACAGTAGTAGGAGAATCGGACGATCCGCTGTCAAGGCTCGTCTGTGGCTGCACCCCTCGCGGCATCATACGAGAACGAACGTCTATAACGGGCATTGGAGTCAACCCCAAGGGGTTGCCGACTGCTCTGGCCCACACCTGTACAGACGGAGATCAATAAATGGACATTAGTTTGACATGGTGCTTGACTGCTCTGGCCCACACCTGTACGGACGGAGATCAATAAATGGACATTAGTTTGACATGGTGCTTGACTGCTCTGGCCCACACCTGTACAGACGGAGATCAATAAATGGACATTAGTTTGACATGGTGCTTGACTGCTCTGGCCCACACCTGTACGGACGGAGATCAATAAATGGACATTAGTTTGACATGATGCTTGACTGCTCTGGCCCACACCTGTACAGACGGAGATCAATAAATGGACATTAGTTTGACATGATGCTTGACTGCTCTGGCCCACACCTGTACGGACGGAGATCAATAAATGGACATTAGTTTGACATGATGCTTGACTGCTCTGGCCCACACCTGTACGGACGGAGATCAATAAATGAACATTAGTTTGACATGATGCTTGACTGCTCTGGCCCACACCTGTACGGACGGAGATCAATAAATGGACATTAGTTTGACATGGTGCTTGACTGCTCTGGCCCACACCTGTACGGACGGAGATCAATAAATGGACATTAGTTTGACATGATGCTTGACTGCTCTGGCCCACACCTGTACGGACGGAGATCAATAAATGGACATTAGTTTGACATGATGCTTGACTGCTCTGGCCCACACCTGTACGGACGGAGATCAATAAATGGACATTAGTTTGACATGATGCTTGACTGCTCTGGCCCACACCTGTACGGACGGAGATCAATAAATGAACATTAGTTTGACATGATGCTTGACTGCTCTGGCCCACACCTGTACGGACGGAGATCAATAAATGGACACTAGTTTGACATGATGCTTGACTGCTCTGGCCCACACCTGTACGGACGGAGATCAATAAATGAACATTAGTTTGACATGATGCTTGACTGCTCTGGCCCACACCTGTACGGACGGAGATCAATAAATGGACATTAGTTTGACATGGTGCTTGACTGCTCTGGCCCACACCTGTACGGACGGAGATTAACAAATGAACATTAGTTTGACATGATGCTTGACTGCTCTGGCCCACACCTGTACGGACGGAGATCAATAAATGGACATTAGTTTGACATGGTGCTTGACTGCTCTGGCCCACACCTGTACGGACGGAGATTAACAAATGAACATTAGTTTGACATGATGCTTGACTGCTCTGGCCCACACCTGTACGGACGGAGATCAATAAATGGACATTAGTTTGACATGGTGCTTGACTGCTCTGGCCCACACCTGTACGGACGGAGATCAATAAATGAACATTAGTTTGACATGGTGCTTGACTGCTCAAGGAGAAAAGGCTTTGATTCGTTTCAAAAATGGAAAAATAACAATACTTCTTAAACACTGATCTCCCCCCCTCTCTCTCTCTCTCTCTCTCTCTCTCTCTCTCTCTCACACACACACACACACACACACACACACACACATATATATATATGTACGTACGCACGCACGCATGTACACACACATACACACACACACACTCTCTCTCTCTCTCTCTCAGAGAAAGACACATACACACACACACACACGTGCGCGTGCACACACACACACACACCGAGGCTCACTCTCTCATTCTAATTCAAAAGTGTACATGTACACACACACACACACACACACACACACACACACACACACACACACACACACACACACACACACGCACGCGCACGCACGCACACACACACACACACGCACACACGCACGCATATGCACGCACACGCACGCGCACACGCACACACACACATCTGTAATGTGAGAGAGTGTGTCACTGTCAGTCAGTAGTGTCAGACCATGACCTCCAGATAGCAGAGGAGACCACTATTCTGGAGCAATGGGCTGAAATGTGTTTATAGCGGAGATGCCTTGCCCAGGGTACATCCCCGCTCTCTCGGCCAAAGGGATTTGAGAACAAAGGGCGTTGGGGAAGTTCCTCAAAGGCCAGCCCATGTTCTTGTCTGCAGCATTAGAGCCAGTGCAAACGCTCCCAAGTTGGAGGTTATCTATAGTCTTTTACGAAACGCTTAAAGGCATGGCCGGACTATAAAAGAGGGGAGGCGCTCAGCGCGCGCCGCACTCTACACATCTGTACTGCTACAAATTCGGGACTTTCTTTGTGTTGCACTGCCTCCGGGCATTGCCTCCAGGGTCGTTCCCACCATCTTTATACTGCTAATGTCCCATAATGTGCCTGTTCCAGGCCGGAGGACGTTAAACGAACCTTCATCAGCGTGCGCCGCATTTGAAATACAGCTGGCGAGAGAGACGGTTCGCCCTTCTTTGTTTCCTGTTGTGCGAACCACCGTGAGGCGGAGCTTTTCTGGCGAGAACGACCCGATCCCTGGGATCGGGTGTTTTCCCTTTAAGCTGTAGGCAAAACTGCAGACAATCATTTAGTGTACAATTGCCTAATGGCTATACTACAGGCTAATGGCAACAAATGACAAAGGCCATTTATTGGTAATGTTACACAGATTCAAGGGACGGATGATGCTGGTAATAAAGTGTGTGTGTGTGTGTGTGGGGGGGGGGGGGGGGGTCCAGTACGTTTTATAAATAGTTTATAGTTATGCTAAATCATCATGGATCAACAAGAGAGAGAGAGAGAGAGAGAGAGAGAGAGAGAGAGAGAGAGAGAGAGAGAGAGAGAGAGAGAGAGAGAGAGAGAGAGAGAGAGAGAGAGAGAGAGAGAGAGAGAGAGAGAGAGAGAGAGAGAGAGAGAGAGAGAGAGAGAGAGAGAGAGAGTACGAATACGAACTTTTTTTATTGAGGGAAATTTGATAAGCTGAGACACATTGTTTTACACCATACCCTCTGGCAAAATAAAACAAAACATAAGAAAACATAAACAAGTGGGGGGGAAATTACAAGAAACATATTGTTACTCTCTCTCTCTCTCTCTCTCTCTCTCTCTCTCTCTCTCTCTCTCTCTCTCTCTCTCTCTCTCAGAGACAGAGACACAGACAGAGAGACAAACAGACAGTGGGAACAATTATATGCTTAGGAGATTTTTGTTTTTTAAATGCCGTCCGTGCAACTAGGAAACCCCTCATAATCCGTCCCTGGATTCACCTGTTTCTGGTCTTCCTGTGTCACAGAGAGAAGGCTGACATGCCCAGAGGATGGAGACAGGGATGATGCAACAGCAGTAGAAGAAGCGGCAGTAGAGGCAGTAGAAGAAGCAGTAGCAGGAGCAGTAGGTGGACTGAGGGAACCCAAGTTGGGGTGTTTCTCTGGCTGCATCGTTGCTGTCAGTGGGTGAACGTTCATCACGGGCATTGGCGCCATTATGAACGGAGTTCCCGCTGCTCTCGTTAACAACTGCACATAAATATGTGTGTGCATGCAAACACATACATGCCCAACATGTGTATGCAATTGGCACGCAAACGCACACACACATACACCACTCATACCCGCGCACACACACAAACACGCACGCGCGCACGCACGCACACACACACACACACACACACACACACACACACACACACACACACACACACACACACACACACATCAGACGTGCGTGCAAATACACATACATCCACTTTGAGTGGAAGGTTGTAAAATCGATCACACACACACACACGTTATACACACACACACACACCAATTTGCACATATTTTGTCACTGACCTGTTGTAGCTGCATCTTAATCTGTGCATTGGCCATTTGTAGCTCTCTCATCCTTGCAGCTTTCTCCCTCTCAAGCTCTGTGTCAAGCTGTTTTTGGAGATCTCTTTTCTCTGTGTCACTAAAATGCACGGAAACCTCCGGCTTATTTGCAAGTTCCTTTGTGTAACCACACACTTCCGATTGAGTCATTTTCATCTCTGCAGGCACGAGATCTTGAAATTCTGCGTCTTCAGACTTCAACCGACGCCACTGGCATGGGATTGTAGCGTTGTTGTCGATATTTGGAGCCTCTTCATCTTCTTCAATTCGTCGTCTGCTCGAAGCGCGTTCTTGGTGCAAAGTCAGGGCCCTGAACTCTTCACTAAGTTCAGTCAAGCTTACTTGATTCGATGCCCTCCCTTGAAATCTGGAAAATTGTTCTTGGTAGACTTCTTTTTGCGCTGTTGATTGGGAATTTGGAGTAAAATCATGGTGAGATTCTTCGGAACTTTTCCAAAGGGGATATCCGAGAGAGTTATTAGAATTGTTATCCGTAGTTTGCATGAAATGGTCACACTGAGCTTCATGTTTGCTGACAGGCAGCGGCCTACTTTCACTTTCAGCTTGGCAAGCATTCCCTGATGGGTGTTCTTTCCGATATCGTGCATTTCTCAGTAAAATCTCAAACAGTCTGCGAAGAAGGGGTGTCGGAAATGGCGGTTTAGTGGTACAGCTGTTGTTGAAATCCATGTCTGTGCTGCAGTTGTTACCTTAGTTACAAAACATACCAGCTCTCAGACTCATGGCTTGCAGTCTGCTGCTGATCCAAACTTGGTCTGCCAAATGAAACATAGAGCAAATAAAATGGGAATCAAACGTTATTTCATAAAACAATCGTTTCGTACAATTTTCACACATCACACACGCACACACGCGCGCGCACACGCACGTACACACACACATACATATAATATATATATATATATATATACATACACACTGCAGCAGAATCTTCAACGTGATGAAGTTGGCTGCCTAGCGCGCACAGAGAGAGAGAGAGAGAGAGAGAGAGAGAGAGAGAGAGAGAGAGAGAGGGGGGGGGGGGGACATTTTCCACCCCGGAATCAAGTCGTCCTAGTAGATCAGTGTTATCATATTCGCGTCACACATAATCAGAGAAAGGTGAAAGACGTAGGATTTCATATCAAGCCCAAGTCGTACTTAGATAAACTTCAACGTTTAGATAGCAAGGCGAATAAATTGGCACTTGGAGTGCCTGTTC
>CM065691.1:2753522-2758522 GCA_017654935.2 Phymorhynchus buccinoides | reverse complement strand
ACGTGACACTTTCTTTATAAATGAGTCACGAATAGGAAATGTTCGCAAATAGCCAAGGGGCATAATTTCGCGGTTTGCACGAGTGACCTTTCATTAATTGGTGGGACAAACGCCTTCCTTGTGCTTGTCCTACTTTGTCATGGGGGACAATCCGATTTTGTGGTAAAAAGACACATTCTATTTTTCCGAAAATCGTCTGTTGTATGTTGTTCAGAATCCAAATGTCCATCTCTTCTGTGAAGTTATGTCTGTCTTTCTGTTTTTCCTTTGTCTGTCTGTCTGACTGTATCTTTTCTGTCTCGTTTTTCATTCTCTCTCTCTCTCTCTCTCTCTCTCTCTCTCTCTCTCTCTCTCTCTCTCTCTCTCTCTCTCTCTCTCTCTCTCTCTCTCTCTCTCTCTCTCTCTCTCTCTCTCTCTCTCTCTCTCTCTCTCTCTTCCATTTTCTACTGTTATATATGTATTTTGTCCAGAGGGCTGGATGTAAAAAAAAGCATGTTATTGCTTACTCTATTACCCTCTATAAATAAAATTCATTCATTCATTAATTCTCTCTCTCTCTCTCTCTCTCTCTCTCTCTCTCTCTCTCTCTCTCTCTCTCTCTCTCTCTCTCTCTCTCTCTCTCTCTCTCTCTCTCTCTCTCTCTCTCTCTCTCTCTCTCTTCGTATTAGTCTAGTTTTCGTTCCAAGGACAGATTGGAAGAATGGGCCCGGCCCAAAATCTTAATCCTTATGTAATAAAGTTTTCCAGTCTACAGTCTTCACTTGTATGGTTTCATAATCAGAAGAAATTAACGCCCGCCCTTTTCTCAGGGAGAAATCTTGTAGATAATAGTTTATGGAGAAAATAGAATGGCAACTTCTTCATGATCTTCACGAAATTTGAAATGTTGTACAGTTACTCTACACGTGGAAGTAAGAAAGCCAGCACTTGTAAAAGGGGTATCGCTTATGTGCAGATTACATAGTTACACAAAGCACAAAGCGATCTTCTTTCTTCCCCCCCCCCCCTCCCCCGGCCCCCTACCCTCTCTCTCTCTCTCTCTCTCTCTCTCTCTCTCTCTCTCGCCTCTCTCTCTCTCTCTCTCTCTCTCTCTCTCTCTCTCTCTCTCTCTCTCTCTCTCTCTCTCTCTCTCTCTCTCTCCGTGCTTGTTTAGAACATCACCATCAAAAGTTCAAAAGGAAGCGTGTGTTCAAACCTAATCTAAACGCTGTCAGATCTTTGAAACCCCGAACACTATTAACACTTCTGGAAAGTGGCTGCACACATGTTCTGTAAAAGCAACGACAAACAATGTTTGCACTGCCGTGTTTGCACTGGAATCAAACCACAAGGGATCATCGCCAGTACATATTATTGGAGGCTGGCTTGCACCAAGGTCGTGTCTTTGCCCACCATTGTTCAGCTGTGGGTCTCCTCTCCTCAGATCACAATGAGGTCGTGTCTTTTCCCACCACTGTTCAGCTGTGGGAATCCTCTCCTCAGATCACAATAAGGTCATGTCTGTTCCCACCATTGTTCAGCTGTGGGTCTCCTCTCCTCAGATCACAATAAGGTCATGTCTGTTCCCACCACTGTTCAGCTGTGGGTCTCCTCTCCTCAGATCACAATAAGGTCATGTCTGTTCCCACCATTGTTCAGCTGTGGGACCCCTCTCCTCAGGTCGCAATGAGGTCGTGTCTTTTCCCACAACTTTTCAGCTGTGGACTCCTCTCCTCAGATCGCAATGAGGTCGTGGTTGCAGTCATACTTGAGGAGGATTCCCTCGACCTCGCTACGATCTCTAGATTTGCCAGCAGTCTACAACTCCCTTCATGATCTCTAGATCGTTAGATCGCAGCAAGGACGTGGTGGGGGTGTTCATTAAGCTGCAAACCAGGGCCTGGCTGTGTGTAGGGGGCTGCACTGTGTGGCTGGGGAGCAGTAGCCACCAGCCTGTAGTGCCAAGGGATGGCTGTGTGTAGGGGGTGGACTGTGGCTGGGGAGCAGTAGCCACAAACCTGTAGTGTCAAGGGATGGCTGTGTGTAGGGGGTGGACTGTGGCTGGGGAGCAGTAGCCACCAGCCTGTAGTGCCAAGGGATGGCTGTGTGTGTAGGGGGTGGACTGTGGCTGGGGAGCAGTAGCCACCAGCCTGTAGTGCCAAGGGATGGCTGTGTGTGTAGGGGGCTGCACTGTGTGGCTGGGGAGCAGTAGCCACAAACCTGTAGTGCCAAGGGATGGCTGTGTGTGTAGGGGGTGGACTGTGGCTGGGGAGCAGTAGCCACCAGCCTGTAGTGCCAAGGGATGGCTGTGTGTGTAGGGGGCTGCACTGTGTGGCTGGGGAGCAGTAGCCACCAGCCTGTAGTGCCAAGGGATGGCTGTGTGTGTAGGGGGCTGCACTGTGTGGCTGGGGAGCAGTAGCCACCAGCCTGTAGTGCCAAGGGATGGCTGTGTGTGTAGGGGGTGGACTGTGTGGCTGGGGAGCAGTAGCCACCAGCCTGTAGTGCCAAGGGATGGCTGTGTGTGTAGGGGGTGGACTGTGGCTGGGGAGCAGTAGCCACCAGCCTGTAGTGCCAAGGGATGGCTGTGTGTGTAGGGGGCTGCACTGTGTGGCTGGGGAGCAGTAGCCACCAGCCTGTAGTGCCAAGGGATGGCTGTGTGTGTAGGGGGTGGACTGTGGCTGGGGAGCAGTAGCCACCAGCCTGTAGTGCCAAGGGATGGCTGTGTGTAGGGGGTGGACTGTGGCTGGGGAGCAGTAGCCACCAGCCTGTAGTGCCAAGGGATGGCTGTGTGTGTAGGGGGTGGACTGTGGCTGGGGAGCAGTAGCCACCAGCCTGTAGTGCCAAGGGATGGCTGTGTGTAGGGGGCTGCACTGTGTGGCTGGGGAGCAGTAGCCACCAGCCTGTAGTGCCAAGGGATGGCTGTGTGTAGGGGGTGGACTGTGGCTGGGGAGCAGTAGCCACCAGCCTGTAGTGCCAAGGGATGGCTGTGTGTAGGGGGTGGACTGTGGCTGGGGAGCAGTAGCCACCAGCCTGTAGTACCAAGGGATGGCTGTGTGTAGGGGGTGGACTGTGGCTGGGGAGCAGTAGCCACCAGCCTGTAGTACCAAGGGATGGACCAAACAAGCATGGACATAAATGAAATAAGGTTATTAGCAGTGAACACGACCTGAAAGCATGGGGCAGCCTCTGGTTAAACATTGCCTCCATAGAGAGTAGGGCTATAAAATGCGGAACAAACGGAGAACTATTTTCTTCTAATGATTTAAACAATCTTTTGTAAAGCCTTGCTCGTGTGTGTGTGTTTTATTGTGTATGCGTGTGGTCGTGTATGTGTGTGCACTGGTGGGTGATTGTGTGTTTGTGTGTGTGTGTGTGTGTGTGTGTGTGTGTGTGTGTGTGTGTGCGTGCGCGTGTGCGTGTGCGTGCGTGTGTGTGTACGCGTGTGCGTGTGTGTGTGTGTGCGTGGTGTGTGTGTGGTTGTGTGTGTGTGTGTGTGTGTGGTGTCAAGTCAAGTCAAGTCAAGTCAACATTTCATTTCCAGATGGGAACATTGTATAAGCAAAAACATGCTCTTTTCAACAAGCCATCCATAAAAAATGATGTAAAGAAAAATAAAGTGTGTGTGTGTGTGTGTGTGTGTGCGTGTGTGTGCGTGCGTGTGTTGGTTTGGGTGGGTGTTTTTTGAGAGGGAAGATTGAGAGATTGTGTATGTTGATGTGTAGAGGGAGAGATTGAGAGAGAGAAAGAGACAGAGAGAGAGAGAGAACAAGAGATAGATAGAGAGGAGAGAGAGAGAGAGAGAGAGAGAGAGAGAGAGGAGAGAGAGAGAGAGAGTGCGTGAGAACAGAGACAGAGAGAGACGCAGAGAGAGTTGACACTTGACAACGTTCAATGCTCAAGACTTGTGTCCATATCATAGAGTTGAGCGACAAACAAATGCATAACGCATGTGAACAATTGTGACTCAGCACCACGAAAGGGACATTAAGTGCCAAACTGACCATTCTGAGAACATTGTACTTTTGGAGACTTCAGACAATTCTCTTTCTATTGATACAAGAACCAGAGATCGTTTTCCGTTCCAAAGTTATGAGCATTTAAAGTGAGTAGGGTGAGCGTCACGCATTTTGAGAAAACACAGTGTAAATTTTAGCACTAGATGACGAAAATGCACTGACCTCGTTTTAAAACACTTATAAGATAGCATTTAGAGACAATATTAAGATTATCCTTTATGATATGAAAGATTGGATGCGAGAACACGAAAATGCACTACTCGTTTTAAAACACTTATAAGATCATTTAGAGACAATATTAAAGATTGTCCTTTATAGATATGAACGATGGGATGTTGGAGAACAAGAAAATGCACTGACCTCGTTTTGAAAACACTTATAAGATCATTTAGAGACAATATTAAAGGATTGTCCTTTATAGATATGAAAGATGGGATGTTGGAGAACACGAAAATGCACTGACCCTCGTTTTAAAACACTTATAAGAGTATTTAGAGACAATATTAAAGATTGTCCTTTATAGATATGAAAGATGGGATGTTGGAGAACACGAAAATGCACTGACCTCGTTTTAAAACACTTATAAGACCAATTTTGGAGAAAATAGTAAAGATTATCCTTAAAGATATGAAAGATGAAGAGAACAATAAAATGTCACTGACCTCGTTTTAAAACACTTATAAGACCATTTAGAGGCCGTATTAAAGATTGTCCTTTATAGATATGAACGATGGGATGTTGGAGAACAAGAAAATGCACTGACCTCGTTTTAAAACACTTCTAAGATCATTTAGAGACAATATTAAAGATTGTCCTTTATAGATATGAAAGATGGGATGTTGGAGAACAAACAAAATGCACTGACCTCGTTTTAAAAAGCACTTATAAGATCATTTAGAGACCCATATTAAGATTAGCCTTTATAGATATGAAAGATGGGATGTTGGAGAACACGAAAATCACTGACCTCGTTTTAAAACACTTCTCAAAATCATTTAGAGACAA
>CM065691.1:2726022-2728522 GCA_017654935.2 Phymorhynchus buccinoides | reverse complement strand
ATATGCAAACAAAACATAGATACAAACATTCATCATGCATGTATATATTCTTTTCGCAAGGCGAGAGCTCTATGAATAAATAATGACGTCTTAATAATAATGCTAGGGTTATGATTACATAAAATCAATGTGAGTCTGAAAGATGAAGGATGTTTATAATATTTTGCTGGAATTAGTTCTCTTCTTAAATCATTATATTTAGGACATATAAATAGAAAATGAATTAGGCCTGGTTTGTTGTATATGGCCTGGTTTGTTGTCTATGGCCTGGTTTGTTGTCTTAGGCCTGGTTTGTTGTATACGGCCTGGTTTGTTGTCTTAGGCCTGGTTTGTTGTCTTAGGCCTGGTTTGTTGTATACGGCCTGGTTTGTTGTCTACGGCCTGGTTTGTTGTCTACGGCCTGGTTTGTTGTCTACGGCCTGGTTTGTTGTCTAAGGCCTGGTTTGTTGTCTACGGCCTGGTTTGTTGTCTAAGGCCTGGTTTGTTGTCTACGGCCTGGTTTGTTGTCTTAGGCCTGGTTTGTTGTATACGGCCTGGTTTGTTGTCTTAGGCCTGGTTTGTTGTCTACGGCCTGGTTTGTTGTCTACGGCCTGGTGTGTTGCATACCGCCTGGTTTGTTGTCTATGGCCTGGTTTGTTGTCTACGGCCTGGTTTGTTGTCTACGGCCTGGTTTGTTGTCTACGGCCTGGTTTGTTGCATACCGCCTGGTTTGTTGTCTATGGCCTGGTTTGTTGTCTACGGCCTGGTTTGTTGTCTACGGCCTGGTTTGTTGTCTACGGCCTGGTTTGTTGTCTACGGCCTGGTTTGTTGTCTACGGCCTGGTTTGTTGTCTTAGGCCTGGTTTGTTGTCTACGGCCTGGTTTGTTGTCTACGGCCTGGTTTGTTGTCTACGGCCTGGTTTGTTGTATACGGCCTGGTTTGTTGTCTATGGCCTGGTTTGTTGTCTACGGCCTGGTTTGTTGTCTATGGCCTGGTTTGTTGTCTACGGCCTGGTTTGTTGTCTACGGCCTGGTTTGTTGTCTAAGGCCTGGTTTGTTGTCTACGGCCTGGTTTGTTGTCTACGGCCTGGTTTGTTGTCTAAGGCCTGGTTTGTTGTCTACGGCCTGGTTTGTTGTCTAAGGCCTGGTTTGTTGCATACCGCCTGGTTTGCTGTCTACGGCCTGGTTTGTTGCATACCGCCTGGTTTGTTGTCTACGGCCTGGTTTGTTGCATACCGCCTGGTTTGCTGTCTACGGCCTGGTTTGTTGCATACCGCCTGGTTTGTTGTCTACGGCCTGGTTTGTTGCATACCGCCTGGTTTGTTGTCTACGGCCTGGTTTGTTGCATACCGCCTGGTTTGTTGTCTACGGCCTGGTTTGTTGTCTACGGCCTGGTTTGTTGTCTAAGGCCTGGTTTGTTGTCTACGGCCTGGTTTGTTGTCTAAGGCCTGGTTTGTTGTCTACGGCCTGGTTTGTTGTCTACGGCCTGGTTTGTTGTCTACGGCCTGGTTTGTTGCATACCGCCTGGTTTGTTGTCTACGGCCTGGTTTGTTTTCTATGGCCTGGTTTGTTGTATGCGGCCTGGTTTGTTGTCTAAGGCCTGGTGTGTTGTCTACGGCCTGGTTTGCTGTCTATGGCCTGGTTTGTTGTCTATGGCCTGGTTTGTTGTCTATGGCCTGGTGTGTTGTCTACGGCCTGGTTTGCTGTCTATGGCCTGGTTTGTTGTCTATGGCATGGTTTGCTGTCTACCTCCTGGTGTATTGTCTACGGCCTGGTTTGTTGTATAGGAGGGATGCGTTACCTCTGAGCCACTCTTTATATACTACCTCTGGACAAAGAAACTTAAAGTTGGCTACTCTGCTTCATAAAATGCAAGAATCAAACACCATTCAATGCGGTTAACTAATTCAATACATTAGGCAGGTATGTGTCGCGAATAGATTGCACGCGAGATATGCATTTCACTTAAAATCAGACTCGCTGGGAGAATGTGAATGTGGTTTGCCTTTTCATTTTGCCTTGGCTCGTGAGTAACCCTAACTCTAAGGTGAGGCCTATCGCTATCCCGGCGAGGCTGACGGTATATCAATAACAATAGGCTGGTAGGTAGGGAGATAGGTAGGTAGGTAGGCAGGTAGTTCAGAAGAAACGTAGGTAAGCCTAGGTAGGCAGTTAGGGTGATCTATGGAACACAGCAGGATCAGGACATCTGGTGTCGATATAATGATAACAGGGTGTTGACGCTCTCGTTGTCAGAGTCATGTCTGTTGATGTTGTCGGTGCTTTTGTTTATCTAGTCTCTATTAAGGACAGAGGAAAAGAGGGAGGCCAAACTGATGAACTGGCGTTAGACAGTGGAGCGAGACCTTCAGCTGGTGAACAGACGTTGGAGCGATGCCACCAGACTCACTGCCGATAGGAGCCGTTGGAGCGATGCCACCAGACTGACTGTCGATAGGAGCCGTTGGAGTGATGCCACCAGACTGACTGCCGATAGGAGCCGTTGGAGCGATGCCACCAGA
>CM065691.1:2716022-2721022 GCA_017654935.2 Phymorhynchus buccinoides | reverse complement strand
GCGACCCCTCTTTCTTTATCTACACCCCCCCCCCCTCTCCTTTTCATTTCTCTGTCCGGCCGCCACGTTAATTGCCACCCACCATCTAAAGAATGCCGATTAAGGGATTGGTCCCTTTGAAGGTCGATTTGTCTCCCCGGTCGGCATGTAACCCCTACCGAGGTTATCTCCCTTCACCCCCCCCCCCTCTTATCTACCGTCTCATCACGAGATAGTGATATCAACAGTCGGCTCCCTTTGTAAGACAACTCGTCCTTTCGAATCACGAGGAGGATTTGAATGTCGGCACGTGATAAGGATGTAATAGGCGCGTGATTGTTCTGTACATTTTGAACATCATCTTGTGACGTGTCGACTGCTATAAACCAATGACAGGCTTTCATTGTTTGAAAGTGAAGGCTATAATTGGCGTAGTGAGAAAAAGTTTTTCACACAAGACGCTGAAACTGACTAGAGCAACACCTCTCCCAGCCAGAATAGCCCACCTAGTAAGTCTTATTGATGACTGGTGATTGAGACTGGTTGTTTGTTTGACCCTAGTTTTGATCTAGATCCTATGTTCAATGATGAATAAGGAGTAGATAGATATGTTATTGAAAAGAAGTGGTAAACATTCTATTCTATTTATGTGCACTGATTATTTGTGTGTGTGTGTGTTTTGACTTGAACACTTTTGGTACCAGAACCGGAGTTTATGCCTACTAACCCTTTTGTCTATTTTTAGTAGGAAACCTATGGGCCGCAATCTTGCACTTTATGATACCATTCCTTTCCAGGTGTTGGATGGAGAGTGATGTTGGATTGATCACCTTTTATGTTTTACTGATCTCAGTTTGTTAACTGAAATTCAGTTTATTTATTAACTAGTGCTATTGTACAAGGGAAGCCTTCTAGCCGGTTGGGATTCACTAATTCCCTGCCGACTGAAGCCCCTTGTCTCTAAGCCATAGAGATCTACATCCACCTTCTCCTGTGATTATCAGCAGGGCATCGTGGGCCGGACGATCATCCCGGACTCACAAGCACCAAGACGGGAACGCCGCCAAGACGACCCGCACCCAGAATCCGCGAGGAGACCACGCCTGAACCGTGCCATCCCGCGAAGCCGTAACCGGAACGACTGGGAGCTACTCTCACCTGATGAGCCAGCCCAGCCACCCCAGCACTCGCCGATCATTACGGAGGAACTTGCCAAGAGCTAAGTTTATAAAAACCGCGCCAATCACTGGAACTTTCCTACGGACACTGAAGATAATTAGTAACCCTTCCGGCATGGGGCGAACCTTATAGAAAGACAAAAGTCTTGTGAATCCTTTCGGATTTCATTGTTTTTTTATTCCATATTTTGTTTTGGCGCCATTGAGCTGCTTTATTATTATTGTTGCATAATCTTATGCAGATTTTGGGAGTAAATAAAATACAAGTGTCAAATAATCCTGAACCCTTTGGTCAGACTGATGAGAGTGGGAGTCTTGTAATTTCATGTAAAACCCTACTTCTCTCTGTCTGCCATTTAGAGCAATTCAACCACTTGTATTTCTTACAATCCATACGAGCCAGAACCCGGGCACAAATATAAATTTATTAGATGAAAAGGGGCCGGGAAAGTTGCTCATCTCCCATACCCTAGAGAAGTGGGCTAAAGGCAAATTTTCTAAAGTCTTCCCTAGGGACTTAGCCTTTTAACCCATTACCTCGTCACATCTAATTGGGGGGCTCGCGTCCGGGATATTTTTTTTTCATAAAGTCTAACAAATTTCAATTTCAAACTGTAGTTCCTTTTCAAAAACTTATCTTGTGTCCACTGGGGGAAAGTTATTGTGATTTGGCTCACTGTTATTTTGATTTGATTTGTTTGAATGCTATTTATGACTTTATTTTTGTGATGTGCATGCTATTTCTGTTTATGCTTGAAATAGTTAAGTGTTGTTCGATACATTCAACTCAGCAGCTTTGTTTTTTTATTTTGAATAGTTTGTATTTACAACCATGGCTGAGATTGTTAAACTTAGGAGGGAGCTTAAAGAAATGGGGAGAATCTCTAGGGGAGAATCTCTAGGTCATTGTCAGGAATGCTCAGGAGGCTTAGAAAGATTTGCCAATTTTGGGCTCATATCTGAATATGACAAAGGGACAGAGATGAGGCTCAAGAGGCTGATGGAGCTCGGAGGCTCAAAGGCTGATAAAGCTCGGAGAGGCTCAAGAGGCTCAGATAAAAGACAAACAAAGAGCTCATGAGGCTCAAGAGGCTGATAAAGCTCGGGAGGAAGCTGAGAAAGAGAAACAGAGAGCTCATGAGGCTCAAGAGGCTGATAAAGATCGCGACGCTCAGGAGCAAGAGCAAATCCGTACTCATGAGTTAAGGCAGAGGCAACTAGTGCAGGATGCCAAAAATAAAGAACTCGAACTTGAGGCCACTGAGCGGGAAAAGGCGCGAGACCATGAGCTAGCTATGAAGCAGCTTGAAAACTCAGCAGACTCTGAGACTGCTGCCCCTCAAAATTTTCCCCCTCCCATTCATACCTCAGCCATGACCTTCACATTGGAGGCATTCAATGAGGCAACAGAGTCTATCGATGCATTCCTCGATAGATTTGAAAGACTGGCCCAGGAATTTGAGCTTGCTCCGGAAAAGTTCAACCTCAAGCTTGCCCAAAGTCTCAGGGGTGTGGCTTATGAGGTGTACAGCAAACTTCCGTCAAGCCAAATTACCGACTACCCAGCTTTGAAAGAAGCCCTGCTCAACAGATACGAGTTGACAGCGGACGCCTACCGGAAAAAGTTCCGGTCAACCAGAAAAGGTAGGGGAGAGTCCTATGCCCAATTTTCAGATAGACTGGGAAACTATCTGACAAAATGGGTGTCCCTTTCTGCCAAAACTGAGTCCTATGAGGATCTCCGGGAACTGATGGTTGGCGAGCAACTGCGCGAAACCATGTCCCCAGAGTTACGCACCTTTACTGCCGAGCAAGGTGCCACAACTCTGGCTGACCTCATCCAGCTAAGTGACCGGTACACTCTAGCCCATGATGAACCTAGCGCCCCTAAAAGGCCAAAACTACAGCAAGTAGTTGGGTCCACTGCTTCACAGCAGAGCAGGTTTAACCCCAACTCCAACAGTGGGTCAAACAGTTCTACCCATGAACGACAACCACTGGGACAACCCTTATTCTGCTCATACTGCAAGTCGAACACCCACAATCGGGATGACTGCAGGAAACTTGCTTACAAGCGGCAAAATGTTGCAACTATGCAAGTCGTCTCGACTTCGCAGAATTGCACAAACCCCTCCCCAATCCAGTGTCCAGGCACACCGTCAGTCGTTGGACAGGCGACTGTCAACAACATCCCTGTTCAGTGTCTCTATGACACTGGACTGTCATGCGACGCAATCGTCTGCGGATCCTTAGTCCCCGCGTCAGCATACACGGGAGACTTCATCTCTCTGCAAGGCCCTGATGCTGCAATCCCCCCTTCCACTTTGCCAGTCGCCATAATCAATGTCGACACCAGATATGTTAAGGGACCCATCAAGGCAGTGCTCATGGACAGTCCTGTCTATGACCTCATACTTGGATCACAGTATGTGTTTTTAGGGCACCCCTCTCAACCTGCCCTAGTTTCAGCAGGATTCCCTTCTCCCCAATCCACAAACCAACTCCCTCCCTCCTTCCCAAAGAGCAAATCTCCCTCAGCAGGGAAGAAACCTCTCAACGCGGCAAACCAAATTGCCGCGCGAGCAAATCCAGATTGTCCCAAGTCCCCAAGTCCGCCACAACTTGGAAAATCCTTCCCAAGGAATGTCCGCCTAACGACCCAAGACCACTCGCCACAGGTACCTCAGGTGAAAGGCAGCACTGTACCCGCAAACACCCACCGAAGGTACTATCGGGACAGGCCGCCGCACGTACAGCCGTCACCTACCCCTCCCTTTCAGCGAGTGGCAGTCGACTTGGTCGGGCCTCTACCTCAACGGAAGAAGAAATTCCGGTACATAGTCACCGTGGTCGACATATGTACCATGAGGTGCGATGCCGCCCCAATCTCCTCACTTGATGCTAGCCAGGTAGCTGCGGCACTCAAAGCCATTTTCACCCGAATCGGCCTACCAAACCACATCATCAGCAATGATGAATCCAGGCTAAAGGGGAAACTCAGGCAAGAGGTGTTTGCTATTCTGCAATCAACCTTGGGACAACTCAACACAGGATTGCCGCACCAACCTCAGTCGGAATCCATTCCACTGATCTCTAACCCACCTGCTCCTTTGAACTCTGTGTTGCGACCAGATGTTCCACCATTCCAGCCGACCCAGTCTCCCCACTAATTTGTCCCTGTCACCCAAGTCGAAAGTGGAGTCGGCGTTCCACAGGAAGATTCCGGTACCAGAATCTTTTCTTCGGGGGGCCTCTGTGACGTAAGTGTCCCGCGCGACCCCTCTTTCTTTATCTACACCCCCCCCCCCCTCTCCTTTTCATTTCTCTGTCCGGCCGCCACGTTAATTGCCACCCACCATCTAAAGAATGCCGATTAAGGGATTGGTCCCTTTGAAGGTCGATTTGTCTCCCCGGTCGGCATGTAACCCCTACCGAGGTTATCTCCCTTCACCCCCCCCCCCTCTTATCTACCGTCTCATCACGAGATAGTGATATCAACAGTCGGCTCCCTTTGTAAGACAACTCGTCCTTTCGAATCACGAGAAGGATTTGAATGTCGGCACGTGATAAGGATGTAATAGGCGCGTGATTGTTCTGTACATTTTGAACATCATCTTGTGACGTGTCGACTGCTATAAACCAATGACAGGCTTTCATTGTTTGAAAGTGAAGGCTATAATTGGCGTAGTGAGAAAAAGTTTTTCACACAAGACGCTGAAACTGACTAGAGCAACACCTCTCCCAGCCAGAATAGCCCACCTAGTAAGTCTTATTGATGACTGGTGATTGAGACTGGTTGTTTGTTTGACCCTAGTTTTGATCTAGATCCTATGTTCAATGATG
>CM065691.1:2701022-2708522 GCA_017654935.2 Phymorhynchus buccinoides | reverse complement strand
AGATGGGGACGTAATAGAGATGGGGACACTGATGACGGGGACACACAGAAAAGGGGGGACATACAGATGGGGACGTAATAGAGATGGGGACACTGATGACGGGGACACACAGAAAAGGGGGGACATACAGATGGGGACACAATAGAGATGGGGACACTGATGACGGGGACACACAGAAAAGGGGGGACATACAGATGGGGACGTAATAGAGATGGGGACACTGATGACGGGGACACACAGAAAAGGGGGGACATACAGATGGGGACACAATAGAGATGGGAACACATCGCCTGCGATCGTCTGCACACATAACAGCTGATGCTTTCATTTTATGTTCTGACTATATTTCTTTGCCCCCCCCCTCCCCCCCCCCCCCCCCCACCCCCCCCCCTGCCTCTCTTGCTAAGGGAGCTTATTCTGTATCTCTGTCTGTGCTTTTTTCCTGTAACGGCATCTGTCTCTGTCTCTCTGTCGTTGTCACCGTCTCTTTCTGACCACCTCTCTGTCTGTCTCTGTCATGTTTTTACTTTGTTCTGTCTGTATGTCTGTCTGTACGTATGAAGGACCCTCTCTCTCTCTCTCTCTCTCTCTCTCTCTCTCTCTTCTCTCTCTCTCTCTCTCTCTCTCTCTCTCTCTCTCTCTCTCTCTCTCTCTCTCTCTCTCTCTCTCTCCTCTCTCTGTGCACAGCCTAAATTCTTATCCTTGTAAAATAAAGTGTCTGAAGTCTGAAGTCTGAAGTCAGTCTCTCTCTCCCCCCACCCTCATCCCCCCCTTAACTCTCCTCTCTCCTCTCTCTCTCTCTCTCTCTCGCCGCTCTCTCTCCTCTCTCTCTCTCTCTCTCTCTGTCTCTCCCCCCCCCCCCCCCCTCTCTCTCTCTCTCTGTCTCTCTGCACAGCCTAAATAATTATCCTTGTAAAATAAAGTGTCTGATGTCTGAAGTCTGAAGTCAGTCTCTCTCTCTCTCTCTCTCTCTATCTCTCTCTCTCTCTCTCTCTCTCTCTCTCTCTCTCTCTCTCTCTCTCTCTCTCTCTCTCTCTCTCTCTCTCTGTAATGTAGGAATAGGTTTCATGTTGCCATGGGTACGTACATGTATTTACATTTTAAATTGTGCATGTTAAGATGAGTAGGTAAAGTAATATTATGTTTGACTTATTATGTGCATGGGTTTCTTTTCAAATAAGTACATTTTAATGATGAAGTATGATTGAGGTATTTTTTTTATATGTTTGTGCACTTCTTTGAGTGTGAAAAGTAGGATTGGGTTTTATTTTCCCGTGTGTATGCGCTTACTTCACACATTTTGAATGTTAATAATGAGTATAGTTAATAATAATAGGTTTGATTTTGTTATTGATGTGTTAAAATATAGGGATGTTTTTTGCATGCTTTACATTACTTTGTATGTGTTTATTTTCGTTTTCCATTTTCTACTTTTATAAATGTATTCTGTCCAGAGGGCTGGATGTAAAAAGCATGTTATTGCTTACTCTATTACCCTCTATAAATAAAATTCAATCAATCAATCAATCAATCAATCTCTCTCTCTCTCTCTCTCTCTCTCTCTCTCTCTCTCTCTCTCTCTCTCTCTCTCTCTCTCTCTCTCTCTCTCTCTCTCTCTCTCTCTCTCTCTCTCTCTCTCTCTCTCTGGTCTGGAATGAAACTACATCCCAGCGCGCGCTGTCTTTCTTTTGCCTGAGGGCATGGTGTAAAATAGTTGATTCAGCTTATCCAGTTTCTCTCAATAAAAAAAAAAAGTTCGTATTCGTAGCCCCCCCCCCCCCCTCTCTCTCTCTCTCTCTCTCTCTCTCTCTCTCTCTCTCTCTCTCTCTCTCTCTCTCTCTCTCTCTCTCTCTCTCTCTCTCTCTCTCTCTCTCTCTCTTTCATGCATTATTTCTCAATATTTATTTCCCTACCTCCTGTCTCTCTCTCATTCTTTTTCTTCCCCTTATCTCTCTCTCTCTCTCCTCTCTCTCTCTCTCTCTCTCTCTCTCTCTCTCTCTCTCTCTCTCTCTCTCTCTCTCTCTCTCATCTCCTCTCTCTCTCTCTCTCTCTCTTTTTTCATGTATTATTTCTCAATATTTATTTCCCTACCTCCTGTCTCTCTCTCATTCTTTCTCTTCCCCTTATCTTTCTTCCCCCCTCTCTCTACTCTCTCTCCCCCCCCTCTCTCTCTCTCTCTCTTATTATATCGTCCCCCCCACACTCTCTTCCTCATTCACTCTCCCTTTCTTTCTCTCTCCCCCCCCCCCTCTCAAGAGGAACAGGATGAACAGTGTTGCTTCTTTCCTTAGGGTCTACGTTCTTTCAATCTTATGACGTCCCAGCCCCTCCCCCCCCCCTCCCCTCCCCCTCCCCTCTCAAAAGGAACAGGATGAACAGTGTTTGCTTCTTTCCTTAGGGTCTACGTTCTTTCAATCTTATGATGTCCCCCCCCTCCCCCCTCCCCTCCCCTCCCCCTCCCCCCTCCCCTCCCCTCTCTCAAGAGGGAACAGGATGAACAGTGTTGCTTCTTTCCTTAGGGTCTACGTTCTTTCAATCTTATGATGTCCCCCCCCTCCCCCCTCCCCTCCCCTCCCCCCCCCCCCTCCCCCCCTCTCAAGAGGAACAGGATGAACAGTGTTGCTTCTTTCCTTAGGGTCTACGTTCTTTCAATCTTATGATGTCCCCCCCCTCCCACCCTCCCCTCCCCTCCCCCTCCCCCCTCCCCTCCCCTCTCAAGAGGAACAGGATGAACAGTGTTGCTTCTTTCCTTAGGGTCTACGTTCTTTCAATCTTATGATGTCCCAGCCCCTCCCCCTCCCCCTCCCCTCCCCCTCCCCCCCCCCCTCCCCCTCTCAAGAGGAACAGGATGAACAGTGTTGCTTCTTTCCTTAGGGTCTACGTTCTTTCAATCTTATGATGTCCCCCCCCTCCCCCCCCCTCTCTCAAGAGGAACGGATGAACAGTGTTGCTTCTTTCTTAGGGTCCTACGTTCTTTCAATCTTATGACGTCCCCCCCCCCCCCCCTCTCTCAAGAGGAACAGGATGAACAGTGTTGCTTCTTTCCCTAGGGTCTACGTTCTTTCAATCTTATGTGATGTCCCAGCCCCCCCCCCCCCCCCCCTCTCCCCCCCTACAGGATGAACAGTGTTGCTTCTTTCCTTAGGGTCTACGTTCTTTCAATCTTATGATGTCCCAGTCCCCTCCCCCCCATCCCATCCCCTACCCCTCTCTCCCCCCCCCCCTCTCAAGAGGAACAGGATGAACAGTGTTGCTTCTTTCCCCTAGGGTCTACGTTCTTTCAATCTTATGATGTCCCAGCCCCTCCTCCCCCCGCTCCCCTCCCCTCCCCCCCCCCCCCCCTCTCTCAGAGAAAACACAGGATGGAAACAGTGTTGCTTCTTTCCTCTAGGGTCTACGTTCTTTACAATCTATTATGTCCGCATCCTAAATGTCCCAACCCCCCCCCCCCCCCCCCCCTCCCTCTGACTCAAGCAGAACAGGATGAACAGTGTTGCTTCTTTCCCTATAGGTCTACGTTCTTTCAATCCTTATTATGTCCCAACCCCCACCCCCCCCCCTCTCTCAAGAGGAACAGGATGAACAGTGTTGCTTCTTTCCCTAGGGTCTACGTTCTTTCAATCTTATGTCACCTGCCCCAGCCCCCCCCCCCCCCCCCCCCCAAATCTCAAAATGTTACATTGTTTCCCTGAAGGGGGAGCCAGGACCTATGATCACTTAGAATTGAATAATGGCACACATATACTTGAGGAGAGTTTATTACAATGTGTGGATAAGGATGATGTGTATGTAATAATGTGTGGTGATATGAATGCCAGAACGGGAAATGAACAGATGCGAATGGAGAGTATGATTAATTTTCTGCCTGGTGAGAGTGAGAACGAGGACGAAGAGCTTTGTGTGCGTGCGTCTAAAGATATTGTTACAAATAAGTTTGGTCATTCACTTTTGGATTTATGTTTCTTGTTCGATTTATACATTGTCAATGGATCATGTGCTAGTGATGTGTCTGGTGAGTTTACATTTGTGTCCCCTCAGGGGGCGAGCGTTATCGATTATTTCATTGTCTCAAAGGAACTGGTGGAAATGTGTGATTTAAAAGTGGGTGATAGTTTATATTCTTGGCATTTGCCGGTAGAAATGTCTTGGAGAGGCCGTAGTTTTGAAAACTTTGTATTTAAATCATTACAGAAAGAACAGAAAGAAGAGAGAATAGTATGGTCTGAAGCGCATAAAGATATGTATGTCGACGAGTTAGAATCAGAGGCATTTAGCGAGAGTATAGAGTCAGCCAAACAACATCTTGGCACTGATGTCGATAGGGCCACTGAGACTTTCATTAAGGCAATGTTTGGGGCAGCGGCCTGTATGGTAAGAAAGGTGGGGGGGGGGCTTAGTAAACAATTTAACGATTGGTATGATCAGGCGTGTCATCAAAAAAAGAAAAAAAGTTAAATGGCTCCTCCAGTCATATCGTAGAGCAAAATCACCTACATATAAAGCTTTACAAAGGAGTAAATACGTTGAAGAAAGGAAAGAATATAATATGTTACAAAGGCAAAAAAGGGAAGAGCATGACGAAATGAAACTTAGAAGGCTTAAAGAATCAATAAACGATCCAAAGCTTTTTTGGTCAACAGTAAGATCAGTGAATAGAAAAACAACTATCTATAATGACATCAGTCAGCAACAATGGTTCGATCATTTCTTTACTGTCTTTAATGACTTTGATGACACTCCCATGCACGAAGAAAATGAAGAGTTAGATATTGATGAAAATGATCAGCCTTTATTTAATGATCCGATAACTAGACAGGAAGTGATCAATGGCATTAAACATCTGAAAAATAATAAAAGCGCTGGTCCTGACAAACTTGAGTGAAATGTTTAAACACTCGAACACGACAATAGTTGATTTTCTAGTTGACCTATTTAATACAGTCTTTAACAGTGGAACCTTTCCCCAGGAATGGTGTAAGTCGATAATAGTACCACTACATAAAAAGGGAGACACCAATCAGCCCGATAATTATAGGGGAATTTCTCTAACAAATATTATTAGTAAAATTTATACTTACATTTTGAATAAAAGACTAACCAAATGGACAGAAAAGGAAGAAAAAATAATAGAAGAGCAAGCAGGCTTCAGGAAAGGCTATAGCACGATCGATCACATCTTCACATTATATGCATTAGTTCAAAAGTACTTACTCCAAAACAAAAAATTATATATCGCTTTCGTGGATTTCCGCAAAGCTTTTGATTCAGTGAATAGGAACATACTTTGGGATACTCTTAGAAAAACTGGCCTAAATGGGAAAATGTACAATGCCCTTAAAGGAGTCTTACACTTCAGTTATAGCTTGTGTTCGTGAAAAAGGTGAATACTCAGATTATTTCAATTGTCCTCGAGGGGTCAAACAGGGATGTCTGTTGAGTCCTCAACTTTTCTCATTCTTTATTAACGAATTAGCGATAGAAATTAACAAAAAAGGGCGTCACGGCATTCAAATGATACAAGATGCAATAGAAATTTTCTTAATGTTATTTGCAGACGATATTATTTTGCTCTCAGATACAATAGTTGGTTTGCAAAATCAGTTAAATTCCCTTAAGGCAGAGGCAGACCGACTTCATTTAACTGTTAACATGGACAAGACAAATATTATGTTTTTTAGGAACGGGGGCTATCTTTCTAAATTTGAAAAATGGTGGTATGGTAATATGGAAGTGAAGATCACAAATAGTTATAAATATCTAGGCCTGGTATTCACAACCAAGCTAAGCCTTACTGCAGGATGGACAGAAATGTGCAGAAAAGGAAAGAAAGGGGTAACAAATATACTTAAAACTTTAAGGAAATTAAACTCGAACGATCCATCTATTTTCTGGAAACTTTTTGACACACAGATCACACCTATATTAACGTACGCAGCAGAAGTATGGGGAACTCTCAATAATAATCAATTAGAAAATGTCCATACTCTTGCAATAAAACGTTTTCTTAGTGTGCCGTTACATTCTTCTAACAGCATGGTGTATGCGGAGATGGGCAGGTATCCTTTGTTTGTTCATACTAATGTTAAATGTATCAGATATTGGTTAAGGCTTTTGAAGTTACCTTCGTCAAGACTGTGTAAGCAAGCGTATCTAATGTTATTACAGCAACATGAAAATGGGAAATTTAATTGGGTTTCAAGAGTCAAGAAATTACTAACAGAAAATGGGTTTGGGATAGTCTGGCTGAACCAAGAAGTAGGTCACGATAAAGCTTTTATCTCTGAATTTAAAGATCGAATGACGTGTATATCTAAACAAAATTTGCACTCCCACATGGAAGAAAGTCCTAAATATGAATGGTTTCTCTCGTTCAAAAGCAACCTTGAAGTTGAAAAATATATAACAGCTGTTACAGATAGATGGCAACGAAGTGCACTTGCAAGATTTCGAACCAGAACATTAGGCCTAAATGGTAACAAAAAATGTTTTTTGCATAATACAAATGTAGATAATGTTTGTCCTGTTTGTACATCCAATCTTAAGGAAGATGAGTATCACTTTTTATTTCAATGTGAAGGCTATAAACACATTCGTGATAAATGTATTATTTTTAGTGACCCTGTAACACAAAGGCGTAGCTTGGTGAATGTTTTAACGCTAGAAAACGGGCTATTAATTAATTCGCTAGCAAAATATGTTGCTGAATCATATAAACTCAGATCACATTCACTCTCAGTTTGATACCCTATTACAAATTGGCTTATTTAGTGCCCGCTGGTCATTATGTATAGGACGATAATGACTTTGGTTTGATGAAAATATGCGCGCTGAGCGTATATTTTGTACTAGTATTTTATCTTTTCATACTTTGAGATTGTGTGAGAATTAATGTGATTATTTGTACTTATATTTTTCGTTTGCATTTTCCTTTATTTCATTACACCCCTCATGTCATGATGGCTCTGTAGCTATTGACATTAAATCATCAATTTGTCAATTTGTCATTTGTCTCTCTCTCTCTCTCTTTTTCATGTATTATTTCTCAATATTTATTTCCCTACCTCCTGTCTCTCTCTCATTCTTTCTCTTCCCCTTATCTCTCCCCCCCCCTCTCTCTCTCTCCCTCTCCCTCTCTCTCTCTCTCTCTCTCTCTCTCTCTCTCTCTATCTCTCTCTCTCTTATTATATCGTCCCCCCCACACTCTCTTCCTCATTCACTCTCCCTTTCTTTCTCTCTCCCCCCCCCCCTCTCAAGAGGAACAGGATGAACAGTGTTGCTTCTTTCCTTAGGGTCTACGTTCTTTCAATCTTATGATGTCCCAGCCCCTCCCCCCCATCTCTCAAGAGGAACAGGATGAACAGTGTTGCTTCTTTCCTTAGGGTCTACGTTCTTTCAATCTTATGATGTCCCAGCCCCTCCCCCCTCCCCTCCCCTCCCCCTCCCCCACTCCCCCCCCCCCTCTCTCAAGAGGAACAGGATGAACAGTGTTGCTTCTTTCCT
>CM065691.1:2686022-2691022 GCA_017654935.2 Phymorhynchus buccinoides | reverse complement strand
TCTCTCTCTCTCTCTCTCTCTCTCTCTCTCTCTCTCTCTCTCTCTCTGTTTTAATTGTTTAATTTAACGTCTTTTCACATAACGTGTTTTTAGACGACTATGATATTGTACATGATTGATATCAACATTACACTGATATTATTTTATAAATCAAAACATAAAACTTAAATCAGTTATTAAGAACAACCACAACTAGCTCTGTTTATAAAACAACAAAAATTAAAAGTCACACGAACATACCAATGGGGCTATGAAGTAAATATGTTGATACATTAGACAAAAACGTAAGTTATTTGATATTATAAGTTTTAAATCATCGCGTGCACCTTTCCAAATGTGCTAGAATACGTGCACGAACGCACGCACGCACGCACACACACGCACACGCACGCACACACGCACACGCACACGCACACGCACGCACACACACACACACACACACACACACACACACACACACACACACACACACACAGAGGCTGAAACAAAGCTGTCCAGCTTACTCCTTTCTCCTCAATAAAGATCATTTTGACTTGACTTGACTTGACTTGACACCACCCCCGCACATCTTTTAACATTACGATCATCCCAAATTAGAACACGTCTGAAGCCGAACGCTCTTTTAGCAAATCTAATCGGCTTCTCTGTTTTGTGTGTGGGTGTGGATTTATAAAGCTATTATGCTACAAGTTTGGCGAACACTACTTCTTCGTTTTCTTCTTGTTCTCCTTCTTTTTCTTCTACTTCTTGTTCTTCTTCTTCTTATTTTTCTTCTTGTTCTTCTTGTTCTTTTTGTTCTTCTTCTTCTTCTTCTTCTTCTTCTTCTTCTTCTTCTTCTTCTTCTTCTTGTTAGCCAGCCAGTTTCATCACGTTGAAGATTCTGCTGCACTTTAGGGGGTAGTACGAAAAAGAAAGAAAATAAGTTCAGCAAAGATAGGGTGGAAAGTGAACTGATGAGATATTATATGGGGATAACATAGAGCCCAAGATGGTCAGGAATAATTTAAGAAGTTTAGATACTCAGTTTGCTATGTAGAAGGATATTTATGATATTCAAAATTTAAGGAAGTTAGTCAGATATTGAACATTTGATTGAAAAAAATAAAAAAATAAAAAAAGAAGGGTGGGTGGGTGGGTGGGCGTGTGATAGAGGGAAAAACGAGTTAAAAGTCATTCACGACCCGTACATGCCCCGGTCTAGCCGGAGACACCCGGGCCCCGCATGATGCATGCAGAGTGTGTCATGCACGACCGTTAAGACCCCCTGGATCAGCCGGGGGAAATTCGGGCCCCACATGATGCATGCAAAGGAGTATTTGTATTTATGGGGACATGCATGAGCGTAAGGCCGCACATGTTGCATTGAAAAAGGACCATAGACCTTTATTTCGCAGTATCTAGGCAAGACCAATCCGGCTACAATAGCAGCTCCCGGGGTCGAACCCCGACCGGCACAGCTACTGCCCTTCATTTACCACTACTTTGATCTATGGCCCCTAGTAATTAGAATGCAAACTGCGCTGAAACTTGCTAACAGGGACAAATAGACAGTTATAAAGAGAGACAGAGAGAGAGAGACAGACAGACGGACACATAGACAGTCACAAGGTCAAGGTCACGAGGGCAAAATGGTTTGCGTCGATCTCTTCCTATTAAGGAGGCACACCTTCACACAAAATTTGACGCGATTCGGTCAAGCGGTTCGGGAGATATCCTTGGGACAGACAGAAAACCCCCCAAAAAACAAACAAACAAACAAACAAACAAACAAAACAAACAAAATACAAACCAGCCCATCGCAAAGTCCGTTCACCTTCGGTGACGGACAATAAAGAGAGACAGAGAGAGAGGCAGTAAAGAAAGACAGAGACAGAGAGACAGACACGCAGTTAGCGTGAAAAAGAAGAAAAGGAGAACGAGAAACGGAAGAAGAAAGAGAGACAGAAGAAGAAAGAGAGACAGAAGAAGAAAGAGAGACAGAAGAAGAAAGAGAGACAGAAGAAGAAAGAGAGACAGAAGAAGAAAGAGAGAGAGAAGAAGAAAGAGAGACAGAAGAAGAAAGAGAGACAGAAGAAGAAAGAGAGACAGAAGAAGAAAGAGAGAAGAGAAAGACAGAAGAAGAAAGAGAGAGAGAAGAAGAAAGAGAGACAGAAGAAGAAAGAGAGACAGAAGAAGAAAGAAGAGAGAGACAGAAGAAGAAAGAGAGAGAAGAAGAAAGAGAGACAGAAGAAGAAAGAGAGACAGAAGAAGAAAGAGAGAGAGAAGAAAGAGAGAGAGAAGAAAGAAGAGAGAGAAGAAGAAGAAGAAGAAAGAGAGACAGAAGAAGAAAGAGAGAGAGAAGAAAGAGAGACAGAAGAGAAAGAGAGAAGAAGAAAGAGAAGAGAAGAAGAAAGAGAGAGAGAAGAAGAAAGAGAAGAGAGAGAGAAAGAAGAAAGAAGAGAAAGAAGAGAGAAAGAGAAAGAGAGAAGAAGAAAGAGAGACAGAAGAAGAAAGAGAGACAGAAGAAGAAAGAGAGACAGAAGAAGAAAGAGAGACAGAAGAAGAAAGAGAGACAGAAGAAGAAAGAGAGAAGAAGAGAGAGAAGAAGAAGAGAAAGAGACAGAAGAAGAAGAGAGAAAGAAGAAAGAGAGAGAGAAAGAAGAAAGAGAGACAGAAGAAGAAAGAGAGAGAGAGAAGAAGAAAGAGAGACAGAAGAAGAAAGAGAGAGAAGAAGAAAGAGAGAGAGAAGAAAGAAGAAAGAAGAAAGAGAGAGAAGAAGAAAGAGAGACAGAAGAAGAAAGAGAGACAGAAGAAGAAAGAGAGACAGAAGAAGAAAGAGAAACAGAAGAAGAAAGAGAGACAGAAGAAGAAAGAGAGACAGAAGAAAGAGAGAGAGAAGAAGAAAGAGAGACAGAAGAAGAAAGAGAGACAGAAGAAGAAAGAGAGAGAGAAGAAGAAAGAGAGACAGAAGAAGAAAGAGAGACAGAAGAAGAAAGAGAGAGAGAAGAAGAAAGAGAGACAGAAGAAGAAAGAGAGACAGAAGAAGAAAGAGAGACAGAAGAAGAAAGAGAGACAGAAGAAGAAGAGAGAGAGAAGAAGAAAGAGAGACAGAAGAAGAAAGAGAGACAGAAGAAGAAAGAGAAGACAGAGAGAGAAGAAGAGAGAGACAGAAGAAGAAAGAGAGACAGAAGAAGAAAGAGAGACAGAAGAAGAAAGAGAGAGAGAAGAAGAAAGAGAGACAGAAGAAGAAAGAGAGAGAGAAGAAGAAAGAGAGAGAAGAAGAAAGAGAGACAGAAGAAAGAGAGACAGAAGAAGAAAGAGAGACAGAAGAAGAAAGAGAGACAGAAGAAGAAAGAGAGACAGAAGAAGAAAGAGAGAGAGAAGAAGAAAGAGAGACAGAAGAAGAAAGAGAGAAAGAGAAGAAGAAGAAAGAGAGAGAAGAAGAAAGAGAGACAGAAGAAGAAAGAGAGACAGAAGAAAGAGAGACAGAAGAAGAAAAGAGAGACAGAAGAAGAAAGAGAGACAGAAGAAGAAAGAGAAACAGAAGAAGAAAGAGAGAGAGAAGAAGAAAGAGAGACAGAAGAAAGAGAGAGACAAGAAGAAAGAGAGACAGAAGAAGAAAGAGAGACAGAAGAAGAAAGAGAGACAGAAGAAGAAAGAGAGACAGAAGAAGAAAGAGAGACAGAAGAAGAAAGAGAGACAGAAGAAGAAAGAGAGACAGAAGAAGAAAGAGAGACAGAAGAAGAAAGAGAGACAGAAGAAGAAAGAAGAGAGAGAGAAGAAAGAAAGAGAGACAGAAGAAGAAAGAGAGACAGAAGAAGAAAGAGAGACAGAAGAAGAAAGAGAGACAGAAGAAGAAAGAGAGACAGAAGAAGAAAGAGAGAGAGAAGAAGAAAGAGAGAGAGAAGAAGAAGAGAGAGAGACAGAAGAAAGAGAGACAGAAGAAGAAAGAGAGACAGAAGAAGAAAGAGAGACAGAAGAAGAAAGAGAGACAGAAGAAGAAAGAGAGACAGAACAAGAAAGAGAGACAGAAGAAGAAAGAGAGACAGAAGAAGAAAGAGAGACAGAAGAAGAAAGAGAGACAGAAGAAAGAGAGACAGAAGAAGAAAGAGAGACAGAAGAAGAAAGAGAGAGAGAAGAAGAAAGAGAGACAGAAGAAGAAGAAAGAGACAGAAGAAGAAAGAGAGACAGAAGAAGAAAGAGAGACAGAAGAAGAAAGAGAGACAGAAGAAGAAAGAGAGACAGAAGAAGAAAGAGAGAAGAAGAAAGAGAGACAGAGAAGAAAGAGAGACAGAAGAAGAAAGAGACAGAAGAAGAAAGAGAGACAGAAGAAGAAAGAGAGACAGAAGAAGAAAGAGAGACAGAAGAAGAAAGAGAGACAGAAGAAGAAAGAGAGACAGAAGAAAGAGAGACAGAAGAAGAAAGAGAGACAGAAGAAGAAAGAGAGACAGAAGAAGAAAGAGAGACAGAAGAAGAAAGAGAGACAGAAGAAGAAAGAGAGACAGAAGAAGAAAGAGAGACAGAAGAAGAAAGAGAGACAGAAGAAGAAAGAGAGACAGAAGAGAGAGACAGAAGAAGAGAGACAGAAGAAGAAAGAGAGACAGAAGAAGAAAGAGAGAGAGAAGAAGAAAGAGAGAGAAGAAGAAAGAGAGACAGAAGAAGAAAGAGAGACAGAAGAAGAAAGAGAGACAGAAGAAGAAAGAGAGACAGAAGAAAGAGAGAGAGAAGAAGAAAGAGAGACAGAAGAAGAAAGAGAGACAGAAGAAAGAGAGAGAGAACAAGAAAGAGAGACAGAAGAAGAAAGAGAGAGAGAAGAAAGAGAGACAGAAGAAGAAAGAGAGACAGAAGAAGAAAGAGACAGAAGAAGAAAGAGAGAAGAAGAAGAAAGAGAGAGAGAAGAAAGAGAGAGAGAAGAAGAAACAACCAAGCAATGGAACAACAATAGCAGCAACAAACCACTCACCATCCTAAATGTCAAGCAGCTTCTAGATTTTCTTTGATACTTTTTTTATATCTTTCTT
>CM065691.1:2663522-2678522 GCA_017654935.2 Phymorhynchus buccinoides | reverse complement strand
GTATTCATTGGTTTTTATTTTGTCTTCATAATCTGTCGCGGCAGTTCGTGTTATTTCCTGTGATTCAGGTGTTCTCTACTCTGACTGAATGTGGCCTGAACAGAATGTTGGTTTCTGTCAGTATTGACTGACCCACGACTGAATTAAGACACAGATTGGAGACGGGGCCGGACAGACATCACGCAAATAACAAGCACTTTTCCAACGTTAAAACCCAATACCACGCCCCCTCCCCTCCCCTCCCTCCCCCTCCCCAGGGAATCAAACTTGGCAAGCATAATAGGACCAAAGTTTTGCAGCCAATCCTTTGTGTCCACAGTGCCGAAACGAAAGGCCACTTCCTTGCAGTATCTGTTGGCCATTGGAAACGACAAGTACTGGAAACTTGTTTTTCTCTCTTTCTTCTTTCTACCCCCCCCCCCCCCCCCCCCCCCCCCCCCCCCATGTTCTTTCTTCTGTCATTCACAGCACTTTCCACCACTGTTTCATTTCCTCCTTCTGTGTATGTGCGAATGATACTGTTGCGTGAGTGAGTGTTTTTAATCCTCATTTGCAAATTTCAATCTTTTAATATATGCATTTTTTGTCTCTGTTACTATTAGCTAATAATCCGATGTCTCCCTCATTTGCATTAAGCGGATAAAGGGTCTTTACTAGGTGTTAGTGAGCAGACTCGATGAACTGTTAGTGAAGGACCGGTTCACAAAACACGAATTGTGCATAGTGTTCGATGGGATAAGATCACGAAGAAGTGCCACGAGTCACGATAGCTCATGGTCGAATCACGGTTGCATCTACCTATTCATTCATAGTAAGAAAGGGAGTATGTGACCTTAAATAGTATTATAAGAAATAATGTTTCGTTTTGAAAATGAATACTTGAATATTCAGCTTCCATTTGAAGCTGTCTGTGGGTGTACATTAACTCGTCAGTGTCAAACACCTTCAACATAATCATTACCAGTTGGACTTGCAGCCTTTTGGTGTACATGAACTCGTCAGTGTCAAACACCTTCAACATGATCATTACCAGTTGGACTTGCAGCCTTTTGGTGTACATTAACTCGTCAGTGTCAAACACCTTCAACATAATCATTACCAGTTGGACTTGCAGCCTTTTGGTGTACATTAACTCGTCAGTGTCAAACACCTTCAACATAATCATTACCAGTTGGACTTGCAGCCTTTTGGTGTACATGAACTCGTCAGTGTCAAACACCTTCAACATGATCATTACCAGTTGGACTTGCAGCCTTTTGGTGTACATTAACTCGTCAGTGTCAAACACCTTCAACATAATCATTACCAGTTGGACTTGCAGCCTTTTGGTGTACATTAACTCGTCAGTGTCAAACACCTTCAACATAATCATTACCAGTTGGACTGGCAGCCTTTTGGTGTACATTAACTCGTCAGTGTCAAACACCTTCAACATAATCATTACCAGTTGGACTGGCAGCCTTTTGGTGTACATTAACTCGTCAGTGTCAAACACCTTCAACATAATCATTACCAGTTGGACTTGCAGCCTTTTGGTGTACATTAACTCGTCAGTGTCAAACACCTTCAACATAATCATTACCAGTTGGACTTGCAGCCTTTTGGTGTACATTAACTCGTCAGTGTCAAACACCTTCAACATGATCATTACCAGTTGGACTGGCAGCCTTTTGGTGTACATTAACTCGTCAGTGTCAAACACCTTCAACATAATCATTACCAGTTGGACTTGCAGCCTTTTGGTGTACATTAACTCGTCAGTGTCAAACACCTTCAACATGATCATTACCAGTTGGACTGGCAGCCTTTTGGTGTACATTAACTCGTCAGTGTCAAACACCTTCAACATAATCATTACCAGTTGGACTTGCAGCCTTTTGGTGTACATTAACTCGTCAGTGTCAAACACCTTCAACATAATCATTACCAGTTGGACTTGCAGCCTTTTGGTGTACATTAACTCGTCAGTGTCAAACACCTTCAACATGATCATTACCAGTTGGACTGGCAGCCTTTTGGTGTACATTAACTCGTCAGTGTCAAACACCTTCAACATAATCATTACCAGTTGGACTTGCAGCCTTTTGGTGTACATTAACTCGTCAGTGTCAAACACCTTCAACATAATCATTACCAGTTGGACTTGCAGCCTTTTGGTGTACATTAACTCGTCAGTGTCAAACACCTTCAACATAATCATTACCAGTTGGACTTGCAGCCTTTTGGTGTACATTAACTCGTCAGTGTCAAACACCTTCAACATAATCATTACCAGTTGGACTTGCAGCCTTTTGGTGTACATTAACTCGTCAGTGTCAAACACCTTCAACATAATCATTACCAGTTGGACTTGCAGCCTTTTGGTGTACATTAACTCGTCAGTGTCAAACACCTTCAACATAATCATTACCAGTTGGACTGGCAGCCTTTTGGTGTACATTAACTCGTCAGTGTCAAACACCTTCAACATAATCATTACCAGTTGGACTTGCAGCCTTTTGGTGTACATTAACTCGTCAGTGTCAAACACCTTCAACATAATCATTACCAGTTGGACTTGCAGCCTTTTGGTGTACATTAACTCGTCAGTGTCAAACACCTTCAACATAATCATTACCAGTTGGACTTGCAGCCTTTTGGTGTACATTAACTCGTCAGTGTCAAACACCTTCAACATAATCATTACCAGTTGGACTGGCAGCCTTTTGGTGTACATTAACTCGTCAGTGTCAAACACCTTCAACATAATCATTACCAGTTGGACTGGCAGCCTTTTGGTGTACATTAACTCGTCAGTGTCAAACACCTTCAACATAATCATTACCAGTTGGACTGGCAGCCTTTTGGTGTACATTAACTCGTCAGTGTCAAGCACCTTCAACATAATCATTACCAATTGGACTTGCAGCCTTTTGAAAACGATACCGGATTGGATCATTATGATGAAACGCTTTCGGATTTTTGTTAATGAGATATCTTCATGAAGTATAAAACGAATACTGCAGTGATTTCCTTGTTGTTGTTGTTCTTTGATTTCTTTGCTTATAATCTACTGTTGTTGATAACGATGGTAACGTTGTACTCGTATCTTATCATTTATTCAATAACGATATTTTATTTTATTAAAACACAATCAGTTCAGCATAACGTTGCCTTCTTTCTTTATTTAATTTGCGGCTTTTTTGTTTTTTTACTAACTGAGGATAACACAAAACTGATCAGCATAACATGAATAATGTGTGCAGAACACACCAGACACCAGACAGAGCTAAAACAAAATGATAACATAAATCTTCTCGTCGCAATACTAACCAGGATTTCACCTCCCTCTCTCTCTCTCTCTCTCTCTCTCTCTCTCTCTCTCTCTCTCTCTCTCTCTCTCTCTCTCTCTCTCTCTCTCTCTCTCTCTCTCTCTCTCTCTCTCTCTCTCTCTCTCTCTCTCTCTCTCTCTCTCTTATTTTTTTAATATTCTTTTTCAATTATTTCATGTGCCAATTTTTGTTCCTTTTTGTTACTTGCTTGTTTTATGTCAAATGTTCTTGTTTGATGCATGGCATGAATGTGTGAGTGAGAGGGCAAGGTGCAAAGAAGCTATTGTAGCTTATCCTTTTTACCCTCAATAAAACATTCGGGTAAAGGTAAAGATGTGCCACCCCCCCTGCATTTCTCGGTTAATTGTATTTTTCCGTTTTTGCCTTTCTTACCATACATAAAGCTGTATTGTAGGAACATTTTCAGCTAATAACCTTTTTGGAATACTAACCCTAACCCTAAACCTAAACCTACCCCTACCCCCACTATGTACATTCGTATTTCTCTCTCTCTCTCTCTCTCTCTCTCTCTCTCTCTCTCTCTCTCTCTCTCTCTCTCTCTCTCTCTCTCTCTCTCTCTCTCTCTCTCTTTGCCCTTTACCTCTCTCTCATTCGAACGGTCTTATTTTCCATAGCTTTTTCCTCCCGCCACATTTCATGTTTAACAAATGCAAATATGCCTTGTGCTTCTCTTCTGATTCAATTTGACATTATTCTAGGCTTCTCCTTTTCGTTCTTTGCACCACACACAATATCTCTCTCTTTTCTCTTTCTGCCTCTCATTGTGTCTGTCTGTCTGTCCGTCTGCCTGTTTCGTTCTTTCTGTGTGTGTGTGTCGCCCTCTTTCTCTTTCTCTGTCCTCTTTGTCATCGTCTCTCTCTCTCTCTCTCTCTCTCTCTCTCTCTCTCTCTCTCTCTCTCTCTCTCTCTCTCTCTCTCTCTCTCTCTCCCCTCTCTCTCTCTCTCTCTCTCTCTCTCTCTCTCCCTCTCTCTCTCTCTCTCTCTCTCTCTCTCCATCTCTCTCAGTCGTTTTCTATATCTGTCTCTCTATTCCTCCCCCATTCTATTCCCTCTTTCTGTACATGAGGGAACAAAGGGGCTTATTGGGTGCTCTTTCTTAGATTCCGCGAACTTCATCTGTGTGACACCGCACTGGATATGACAGAAGATGGACTGGCATTGTCACACAGGTTTTTGCATGTAAAATCATATCAAAATGGACTGCAAACATATCATTGGAAACCTGCAAACACAATAAAGACAATTCTAAAGCAGAAATAATCCCCCCGTGGCTTTTATTTAGATTTGTATAGGTTCCAATGGGATTCTGACGATAATTGGGTTGTTATTTATAGCAAACCACATTGCTATTGTGATTGGGAAACATGGGTTCCGTTTTAATTCACATCGATAACTTTATTGCTAAGTTGACGGAGGGCAAGATGTGTCCACATACGGTTAAACGTTTAGAAGAAAAGGAAGAAGTAGAGGTGTTTCTTTCAAGTGTGTGGTGATGTTGATATGGACACCTAACCCCCCACCCGAAAGAAAGGCATGCAGATTATTTTTGGGGAAAACTTAGAAATGCACCCAATCATTGTGACTACTTTGCACTCTTTCTAAATCAGTCTTTATGGCTGTCTATCTGTCTGTCTGTCTCTGCTCTTGTCTCTCTGCCCCCCCCCCCCTCTCTGCGCGCATGCGTAAAGTTGCAGATCTATTTCTAAAGCATTGTTTTCTTTGTGCATGTCTGTGTGTGTGCCGCCCATGCATGCCAATGCGCGTGGTTGTGCTCGTGTGTGTTTGTGTGTAAATGTATCCATCGATGTTCTTAACCCCCCCACCCCACCCCCGTCCTTCCTGCCTATTTAACTCTCACCCCCTCCCTCCCCTCTCGTTACCCGTGTTTTCAGTTTTTTTCATTCTTTTATTTCTTTGCTAGTTCCTGAGCACAAATGGAGAAAGCTGGTTCACTGCCAAATTTGGTTAATATGAATCTTGGCAACTGGCTGAAACGAAACCCATGTCTGACATGGACATAAACAAGCTTGATTTATTATATTCCACAGAAAATAGGATTATCTTCATAAAATACAGTGTTAATGTGAAAAGACATTGGTCATTGTTAGTCGCGTGATTATCGTATTATCTGCTCGTCTCAAGGTCGCATTAATTTTTGCGACTTAACGCGTAAACTCGCCGTCGCTGTGACATTATGTTTTGATTTAACATACCAACCTCCTCCGAAATCGGAATGTATCGGCTGTACGCAGCGGAGAGACCAGATATAGGCCTATACGTACCTTACCCATTATGGCCTTTTGGCCTGGGAACGCGGAAGAAGAAGAAGAAGATTTACCTACAAAGTAGAAAGCATTGACCTAGTGCAAACGTTTGCCTAGGGACAAAAGTGGTTCTTGTATTACGATAGTTTTAAGACTAGCATTGTATTAACGTATATGAAAAAGGAAGGGTTTAAAATCCATCTTTGCTCAATGACGTTCATACAATAAATAAAAAAAGAATCAAGGTAAGTTTTGGATGATTTCAGACAACCCCCCCTACCTATCTCGGTTAATTCTATTTTTCCGTTATTGCCTTTCTTACCATACATAAAGCTGTATTTTAGGAACATTTTTAGCTAATAACCTTTTTGGAATACTAACCCTATCCCTAACCCTAGCCCTAAACCTAACCCTACCCCCCACCCTATAAGACGGGAAAACGCAACGAACCACAACTGTGACAAATCGCGGTGTACTGCAGTACATAGTGGGGGGTAGGGTTAGGTTTAGGGCTAGGGTTAGGGATAGGGTTAGCATTCCAAAAAGGTTATTAGCTGAAAATGTTCCTAAAATACAGCTTTATGTATGGTAAGAAAGGCAAAAACGGAAAAAAATAGAATTAACCGAGAAATGCAGGGGGGGTGGCACATCTATGTATCCAGAGAGAGAAACAGATAAAACACGAATAACACAAATAGTAAGCCTAATAAATATCACAACAATCTGAGCAGAAGCCAGACTGGACCATGCTAATTTCATCACGTGCAGAACACAGAACAGAACTAGTTCATTACCATTCTTGTGGTGCAAAACCCGTGGAGAAAAAACACCGAGGAAACAAAGAGAGTGTTGGAATTGAATCAAGGCCAAATAGAGGAATCACAAAGAATTTGCATTTCTTAAACATGAGAGAGAGAGAGAGATGGAGAGAGAGGGAGAGAGAGAGAGAGAGAGAGAGAGAGAGAGAGAGAGAGAGAGAGAGAGAGAGAGAGAGAGAGAGAGAGAGAGAGAGAGAACAGAGAGAGAGAGAGAGAGAGAGAGAGAGAGAGAGAGAGAGAGAGAGAGAGAGAGAGAGAGAGAGAGACAGACTGAGACAATGAGAATTCCTTTAGGCCATTAGCCCTTAGAAAGAGAGAGAGAGAGAGAGAGAGAGAGAGAGAGAGAGAGAGAGAGAGAGAGAGAGAGAGAGAGAGAGAGAGAGAGAGAGAGAGAGAGAGAGAGAGAGAGAGAGAGAGAGAGAGAGAGAGAGAGAGAGAGAGAGGAGAGAGATAAAGAGAGAGAGAGTTTTGAATACTGTTATACTTGGATGAAAGAGAGTCGGAAGAAAGAGATGGAGTGGCAATGGAGAAGAAGAGAGAGATAAAAATGGGATACACGTGCATTTCAAGGGAGTCACTACATCAAATTAGCACATGTGAAAACATCCTTAGAGAGAGAGAGAGAGAGAGAGAGAGAGAGAGAGAGAGAGAGAGAGAGAGAGAGAGAGAGAGAGAGAGAGAGAGAGAGAGAGAGAGAGAGAGAGAGAGAGAGAGAGA
Source organism: Phymorhynchus buccinoides (assembly GCA_017654935.2). Taxonomy (NCBI): domain Eukaryota; kingdom Metazoa; phylum Mollusca; class Gastropoda; order Neogastropoda; family Raphitomidae; genus Phymorhynchus; species Phymorhynchus buccinoides. The sequence goes on along the minus strand of CM065691.1, from coordinate 2,671,392 downwards.
GGGAGAGAGAGAGGGAGAGAGAGAGAGAGAGAGAGAGAGAGAGAGAGAGAGAGAGAGAGAGGAGAGAGAGAGAGAGAGAGAGAGAGAGAGAGAGAGAGAGAGAGAGAGAGAGAGAGAGAGAGAGAGAGAGAGAGAGAGAGAGAGAGAGAGAGAGAGAGAGAGAGAGAGAGAGAGAGAGAGAGAGAGAGAGAAGACTGTTATAGAGGATGAAAGAGAGTCGGAAGAGAGAGGGAGGAGAGAGAGATGAGAGAAGAAGAGAGAGATAAAAGAGGGATACACGTGCATTTCAAGGGAGAGAGAGACATCAAATTAGCAGATGTGAAAACATCCTTAGAGGAGAGAGAGAGAGAGAGAGAGAGAGAGAGAGAGAGAGAGAGAGAGAGAAGGAGAAGCTGGAATCCAAGAAACATAATATTATGTGAAAGCGTGTCTTCTTCTAGTCCCTTGAGAGAGTGGTGGTTGGGGGGAGATGGGCAGCAGCAGCTGACAGAGTCCTCCATTTCTCTCTGTGAGAGCAGAGGGAGAGGTCGTTCATGATGTTGTGGGGGGACTGAAAAGGCAGCAGCAGCTGACAGGGTCCTCCATTTCTCTCTGTGCTGTGCAAAGCGTGTCTTCTTCTAGTCCCTTGCCCTCCGTGGTGGTTGGGGGACTGATGGGCAGCAGCAGCTGACAGGGTCCTCCATTTCTCTCTGTGCTGTGCAGCAGGGACCAGGTCGTTCATGTCCATGTTGTGGGGGGGACTGATGGGCAGCAGCAGCTGACAGGGTCCTCCATTTCTCTCTGTGCTGTGCAGCAGGGACCAGGTCGTTCATGTCCATGTTGTGGGGGGGACTGATGGGCAGCAGCAGCTGACAGGGTCCTCCATTTCTCTCTGTGCTGTGCAGCAGGGACCAGGTCGTTCATGTTCATGTTTGTCCACTCTTTGATGTTGTCAGCCCGGCTCTTCTTTTGTCGACCACGACGGCGGCCCCCCTCCACAGTACCTCGGAGGATGGTCTTGGACAGAGAATCGTGACGGGTGACGTGGCCAAACCAGACAAGCTTGCGACGCTCCACTGTGGATAATAGTGAATCCCGCGGCCCAACCAGGTCCTTGTTGCGGACATAAGTGTCTTTCGTTTCAGGTATGAGATGCCCAGCGGTTTTCTCAGGCACTTTGTCGTAAAGGCTTGGACTCTTTTCTCACGAGTCAGTCAGCAATGTCCACGTTTCACACCCGTACAGAAGGATGGAGACTACGAGTGACAGGTAGAGTCTGTACTTGGCAATGAAGCTGATGGAAGCTGATGTTGCTTTTCCAGTTCTGCTTAGTCCGGTATGGTTGCCGTGGCTTGAGCAATCCTCAATGCGAAAACAATATTTAAAAAACATAGACATCATTTCAGCAGTCAGCACTCCATCATGAAAACAAACAAAACAAAAGCAGTGTGAAAGACAATAAAGAAACAGAAGGCAAACGGTAAATTATGTAATTACGGAACGCGTGAAAAACAGGCAACAGACAGGCAGACAGATACACAAAAAGAAGAACCAAGCACACAGACAAACAGGAGTGGTGGGGATTGGGTCAGAGGCCATGTGTTTTGTGTTTGTCGTCATGGAAACCAGCTGCCCTTTGCCTCCAGTATTTGACTACTGCACATCTCCATGTTAGTTTCTCCAACTGTTCATGCCCACTCCACCCTGTCTCCCCAACTGTTCATGCCCACTCCACCCTGTCTCCCCAACTGTTCATGGCCACTCCACCCTGTCTCCCCAACTGTACATGCCCACTCCACCCTGTCTCCCTAACTGTCCATGCCCACTCCACCCTGTCTCCCCAACTGTTCATGCCCACTCCACCCTGTCTCCCCAACTGTTCATGCCCACTCCACCCTGTCTCCCCAACTGTACATGCCCACTCCACCCTGTCTCCCCAACTGTTCATGCCCACTCCACCCTGTCTCCCCAACTGTTCATGCCCACTCCACCCTGTCTCCCCAACTGTCCATGCCCACTCCACCCTGTCTCCCCAACTGTTCATGCTCACTCCACCCTGTCTCCCCAACTGTTCATGCCCACTCCACCCTGTCTCCCCAACTGTTCATGCCCACTCCACCCTGTCTCCCCAACTGTTCATGCCCACTCCACCCTGTCTCCCCAACTGTTCATGCCCACTCCACCCTGTCTCCCCAACTGTTCATGCCCACTCCACCCTGTCTCCCCAACTGTTCATGCCCACTCCACCCTGTCTCCCCAACTGTTCATGCCCACTCCACCCTGTCTCCCCAACTGTTCATGCCCACTCCACCCTGTCTCCCCAACTGTTCATGCCCACTCCACCCTGTCTCCCCAACTGTACATGCCCACTCCACCCTGTCTCCCCAACTGTTCATGCCCACTCCACCCTGTCTCCCCAACTGTTCATGCCCACTCCACCCTGTCTCCCCAACTGTACATGCCCACTCCACCCTGTCTCCCCAACTGTTCATGCCCACTCCACCCTGTCTCCCCAACTGTTCATGCCCACTCCACCCTGTCTCCCCAACTGTTCATGCCCACTCCACCCTGTCTCCCCAACTGTTCATGCCCACTACACCCTGTCTCCCCAACTGTTCATGCCCACTCCACCCTGTCTCCCCAACTGTTCATGCCCACTCCACCCTGTCTCCCCAACTGTTCATGCCCACTCCACCCTGTCTCCCCAACTGTTCATGCCCACTCCACCCTGTCTCCCCAACTGTTCATGCCCACTCCACCCTGTCTCCCCAACTGTTCATGCCCACTCCACCCTGTCTCCCCAACTGTTCATGCCCACTCCACCCTGTCTCCCCAACTGTTCATGCCCACTCCACCCTGTCTCCCCAACTGTTCATGCCCACTCCACCCTGTCTCCCCAACTGTTCATGCCCACTCCACCCTGTCTCCCCAACTGTTCATGCCCACTCCACCCTGTCTCCCCAACTGTTCATGCCCACTCCACCCTGTCTCCCCAACTGTTCATGCCCACTCCACCCTGTCTCCCCAACTGTTCATGCCCACTCCACCCTGTCTCCCCAACTGTTCATGCCCACTACACCCTGTCTCCCCAACTGTTCATGCCCACTACACCCTGTCTCCCCAACTGTTCATGCCCACTCCACCCTGTCTCCCCAACTGTTCATGCCCACTACACCCTGTCTCCCCAACTGTTCATGCCCACTCCACCCTGTCTCCCCAACTGTTCATGCCCACTCCACCCTGTCTCCCCAACTGTTCATGCCCAGTCCACCCTGTCTCCCCAACTGTTCATGCCCACTCCACCCTGTCTCCCCAACTGTTCATGCCCACTCCACCCTGTCTCCCCAACTGTTCATGCCCACTCCACCCTGTCTCCCCAACTGTTCATGCCCACTCCACCCTGTCTCCCCAACTGTTCATGCCCACTCCACCCTGTCTCCCCAACTGTTCATGCCCACTCCACCCTGTCTCCCCAACTGTTCATGCCCACTCCACCCTGTCTCCCCAACTGTTCATGCCCACTCCACCCTGTCTCCCCAACTGTTCATGCCCACTCCACCCTGTCTCCCCAACTGTTCATGCCCACTCCACCCTGTCTCCCCAACTGTTCATGCCCACTCCACCCTGTCTCCCCAACTGTTCATGCCCACTCCACCCTGTCTCCCCAACTGTTCATGCCCACTACACACTGTCTCCCCAACTGTTCATGCCCACTACACCCTGTCTCCCCAACTGTTCATGCCCACTCCACCCTGTCTCCCCAACTGTTCATGCCCACTCCACCCTGTCTCCCCAACTGTTCATGCCCACTCCACCCTGTCTCCCCAACTGTTCATGCCCACTCCACCCTGTCTCCCCAACTGTTCATGCCCACTCCACCCTGTCTCCCCAACTGTTCATGCCCACTCCACCCTGTCTCCCCAACTGTTCATGCCCACTCCACCCTGTCTCCCCAACTGTTCATGCCCACTCCACCCTGTCTCCCCAACTGTTCATGTCCACTCCACCCTGTCTCCCTGTTTGTCGTTGTTTATGTGTCTCTCTGTCTGTCTATCTGCCTGTTTGTCTCTCTCACTCTCCCCTCTCTTCATCTCTCTCGCCACATACATTACTTTTTTAATCCTTTTGCAAAACTTGAGACATGATTTAATTAACATAATATTGAATATTATGTGTCTTTTGTGTGACTATTGAATGTACAAAGTATAGTAAGTTGTTATTTTATGATGCATGCAACTGTATTTCAGTCCTATATATCTCTGTCTCTGTTTGTGTCTCTCTCTCTTCTCTCTTTCTCTGTCTGTCTCTCTGTCTGGCTCTCTGTGTCTCCGTCTCTGTCTTTCTCTGTCTGACTCTCTGTATGTCTGTCTCTTTCTCTCTCTCGTTCTCTTTCTCTCTCTATCGTTATAAGTGTGGGTGTGGGTGAGATTTGTTAATAGTATGGCCTGGGCGTCTTTAAGTGTCCATCAGTGTGAGTGTTTCAAGTTGGTTGCGAAAGTGTACTGTAGATTATGTCATTCATTATTTGGGCGTGATTGAGAAATTGACTGAGGGATCAGGGAAGGGGGGTGTTGGTCAATGTTTAATGTATACCTTTTGTTCATTGTGTTTACTATTCATTTTAGTGATTTCTGTAAAGCGCTTAGAGCTTAAAGATTAGGCGCTATAAAAGTTGTCTTAATAAATAAATAAATAAACATCAACTTAAAGATACCAGAGCACTGACGTAGGCCTAATAAGGGCGAATGACTGTTTAAAAACAAATGGTTGAACTCGGACGGGTGCAGAATTTCCTCGTGTGCTTATGTGGGTAATGTTAAGGTTACGCACGGACGGACGGACGCACGGACGCCACACGCTCGGCCGGTCAGCCGAAACAAAAACAATGGATCCCTACCTTCTCTGGGGAAGAAACAAGAACATTGGTGTAGGGTTCTCTGACAGAAGCACCCCTGCCTTGTCAGCTATGACCGCAGATGACAGTAACAAGAACATTGATGTACGGTTCTCTGACAGAAGCACCCCTGCCTTGTCAGCTATGACGCAGATGACAGTAACAAGAACATTGATGTAGGGTTCTCTGACAGAAGCACCCCTGCCTTGTCAGCTATGACCGCAGATGACAGTAACAAGAACATTGATGTACGGTTCTCTGACAGAAGCACCCCTGCCTTGTCAGCTATGACGCAGATGACAGTAACAAGAACATTGATGTAGGGTTCTCTGACAGAAGCACCCCTGCCTTGTCAGCTATGACGTAGATGACAGTAACAAGAACATTGGTGTAGGGTTCTCTGACAGAAGCACCCCTGCCTTGTCAGCTATGACGCAGATGACAGTAACAAGAACATTGATGTAGGGTTCTCTGACAGAAGCACCCCTGCCTTGTCAGCTATGACGCAGATGACAGTAACAAGAACATTGATGTAGGGTTCTCTGACAGAAGCACCCCTGCCTTGTCAGCTATGACCGCAGATGACAGTAACAAGAACATTGATGTAGGGTTCTCTGACAGAAGCACCCCTGCCTTGTCAGCTATGACCGCAGATGACAGTAACAAGAACATTGATGTAGGGTTCTCTGACAGAAACACCCCTGCCTTGTCAGCTATGACCGCAGATGACAGTAACAAGAACATTGATGTAGGGTTCTCTGACAGAAGCACCCCTGCCTTGTCAGCTATGACGCAGATGACAGTAACAGGAACATTGATGTAGGGTTCTCTGAAAGAAGATAATACTGGACAATAGATAATACTGGACAATAGATAATACTGGACAATAGATAATACTGGACAATAGATAATACTGGACAATAGATAATACTGGACAATAGATAATACTGGACAATAGATAATACTGGACAATAGATAATACTGGATAATAGATAATACTGGATAATAGATAATACTGGACAATAGATAATACTGGACAATAGATAATACTGGACAATAGATAATACTGGACAATAGATAATGACAGAAGCACCCCTGCCTTGTCAGCTATGACCGCAGATGACAGTAACAAGAACATTGATGTAGGGTTCTCTGACAGAAGCAACCCTGCCTTGTCAGCTATGACGCAGATGACAGTAACAGGAACATTGGTGTAGGGTTCTCTGAAAGAAGCAACCCTGCCTTGTCAGCTATGACGCAGATGACAGTAACAAGAACATTGATGTAGGGTTCTCTGACAGAAACACCCCTGCCTTGTCAGCTATGACGCAGATGACAGTAACAAGAACATTGATGTAGGGTTCTTTGACAGAAGCACCCCTGCCTTGTCAGCTATGACGCAGATGACAGTAACAGGAACATTGATGTAGGGTTCTCTGAAAGAAGCACCCCTGCCTTGTCAGCTATGACGCAGATGACAGTAACAGGAACATTGGTGTAGGGTTCTCTGAAAGAAGCACCCCTGCCTTGTCAGCTATGACGCAGATGACAGAAGGTGGTTCCCTGGCTAACTGGACAATAGATAATACTGGATAATAGATAATACTGGATAATGGATAATACTAGATAATAGATAATACTGGATAATAGATAATACTGGACAATAGATAATACTGGACAATAGATAATACTGGACAATAGATAATACTGGACAATAGATAATACTGGACAATAGATAATACTGGACAATAGATAATACTGGACAATAGATAATACTGGACAATAGATAATACTGGATAATAGATAATACTGGACAATAGATAATACTGGACAATAGATAATACTGGACAATAGATAATACTGGACAATAGATAATACTGGACAATAGATAATACTGGATAATAGATAATACTGGACAATAGATAATACTGGACAATAGATAATACTGGACAATAGATAATACTGGACAATAGATAATACTGGACAATAGATAATACTGGACAATAGATAATACTGGATAATAGATAATACTGGATAATAGATAATACTTGATAATAGATAATACTGGACAATAGATAATACTTGATCATAGATAATACTGGACAATAGATAATACTGGACAATAGATAATACTGGACAATAGATAATACTGGACAATAGATAATACTGGACAATAGATAATACTGGACAATAGATAATACTGGACAATAGATAATACTGGACAATAGATAATACTGGACAATAGATAATACTGGACAATAGATAATACTGGATAATAGATAATACTGGACAATAGATAATACTGGACAATAGATAATACTGGACAATAGATAATACTGGACAATAGATAATACTGGACAATAGATAATACTGGACAATAGATAATACTGGACAATAGATAATACTGGATAATAGATAATACTGGACAATAGATAATACTGGATAATAGATAATACTGGACAATAGATAATACTGGACAATGGATAATACTGGACAATAGATAATACTGGACAATAGATAATACTGGACAATAGATAATACTGGACAATAGATAATACTGGACAATAGATAATACTGGACAATAGATAATACTGGACAATAGATAATACTGGACAATAGATAATACTGGACAATAGATAATACTGGACAATAGATAATACTGGACAATAGATAATACTGGACAATAGATAATACTGGACAATAGATAATACTGGACAATAGATAATACTGGACAATAGATAATACTGGACAATAGATAATACTGGACAATAGATAATACTGGACAATAGATAATACTGGATAATAGATAATACTGGATAATAGCGTTAACAGCTATGGAACTGAGGCGGCATCCATGTTCCCTGTCTAACTTGATCATAGATACTACTTGATCATAGATACTACTTGATCATAGATACTACTTGATCATAGATACTACTTGATCATAGATACTACTTGATCATAGATACTACTTGATCATAGATACTACTTGATCAT
>CM065691.1:2621022-2626022 GCA_017654935.2 Phymorhynchus buccinoides | reverse complement strand
CGAACCTGGGGTACAGGGGATTTTTTTTCCTCTCACTTTGCACTAGGGCCTTTACGGTTTGAACGTGGAGTCTTTCGGATGAGACGATAAACCGAGGTCCCGTGTGTGCCCATGCACTGACTTAGCATACGTTAAACCCAGTGGCAACGAAGAAGTTGTCATTTTGGTCAAAATTTACACACACCCACCCTGTTCCCACCCATTTCCTTCCTCATCAGTCACACAAATAAAATCGCATGCAAAAAAATCGCATGGCAAAAAAAAACAAAAACCAACAACAAAAAAACACTTGGGTGGCGCGCCTCTAGCTGCGACGCGCTCTCCAGGTGGGAGCAACCCGAATTTCACAGAGATGCCTCTGTGACTATAAAGTACCTAATACCTAATACCTAATACCTAATACCTAACCCCTCTTCCTCCTGCCTCTCTCCTCATTCCTCCCCTGCCTCTCTCTCCCACTCTCCTCTCTCTATCCCCCCTCTCTCCCCTCTCCTCCCCCCCCCTCCCCTCCCCCCCCCCCTGTTTTTGGGATGGATATATATATATGTCTTTGCATAAGGCACTGTATATATATATGTCTTTGCATAAGGCACTGTCCCTCCCCCATTGGGAGAAAAAGTAAATCAGCACAATTTATATAATTTTTAATTTTTTTTAATTTTTTAATTTTAAATTTTTTGAACACGGAACATTACTCAAAGTTAACGTTAACTGGTTTTGTTTCTGAGGTTCACAAATAAAGACATTGGACACAGAAAAGCTTTATCAAAGCAAACTATATATAATTTTTATATATATACATCATCAGTCTTAGGGTTTATATCCCATACTTAGAATGTAATATATATATATATATCCATCCCAAAAACATTTACCTACATATCTTAACGCCATCATTACAGTAAACCCCCCTGCTACAAATAGCACCAAGTCTGAAGTCTTTCAAATCTTGTGTTAATCCGTGAATCCAACTGAGTGAAATATTCCCAACAAAGTCGTTGCAGTAAACCCCTTTATACAACAAGAAAAAAAACCTTTGTCAATGTCATTGAAAAGTAGTGCTACATCTATATACAAAACGAAGTGACCGAACATTTCTCAACGCTGTCGTTATACACTGTAGTAAATCCCTTTACTACAAATAGCAAGCTTTCTCAATGTCACAGAAAAGTAGAGTAAAACTACATGAAAGTGAACAACTTTCTGAATGGACTAACTTTTCCCACACACTCTGTCTCTCTTTGTCTCTCTCTCTCTCTCTCTCAGTCTCTCTCTCTCTCTCAGATCTGGAATCTCTCTCTCTACCTCTCAAGAGTCGGCAACTTCATCCCCTCTCTCTCCTCTATTCTCCTCACCTCTATCTCTCCCTCTCTCAGTCTCGTCGACCTCTCTCTCTCCATCATCTCTCTCTCTCTCTCTGTCGTCCCGCTCTCTCCTCCCTCCTCTCTCTGCTCTCTCTCTCTCACTCTCTCTCTCCTCTCTCTCTCTTCTCTCATCCTCTCTCTCTCACTCTCGCTCTCCTCTCTCTCTTCTCTCTCGTCGCTCCTCTCTCTCTCTCTCTCTCTCTCTCTCTCCTCTCTCTCTCTCTCTCTCTCTCTCTCTCTCTCTCTCTCTCTCTCTCTTTGCATTTCTATGTCTCTATGTCTCTCCACACCTTGATGTGTTTTTATTGTATGTTTCTTTTTCTTCAAAGGTCAGTGTTGCAAATGTCGTAAGTCAAAGGAATCGCACTTGTTTCTAATTGTGGACCAAAATGTGGCCATTTTTTTTCTTTCAGCAACTGGAATTAAGTTCAAGTGACATTAGCAGGATTTGATAAAGAAAGAAAAAATACAGAAAAGAAAATGAAAAAAAAGATGTGACCGTAGAACAAGATAAGAGGAAGTGGGAGGAACAGGGAGAGACTAACAGAGAGAGAGGGGGAGAGAGAGGGAGAGAGTGATAGAGAGGGAGAGAGAGGGGGGGAAGGGGGAGAGAGAGATGAGAGGAGAGAGAGAGAGAGGGGGGAGGGCTGTAGGGGGGAAAAGGAGTAACGGTGTACAAACTGCGTAAGATATGCCACGCCCACCTAACGCAACAAATAGCTTTCCTCACAACAAAAACCAACATACACCCATAGCGGCAACTTTCACCCGATGTGTATCCCTATATTTATAACTCATTAATGCCCACTGGAAAAAGTACGCAGTCAGGGACCAGTTGGGTGGCGATAGGCGCGGTGCAAACCAAGAGAGAGAGAGGAGGGGGGGGGGAACGGTTAAATTCAGAGATGTCTATTCATATGATCAGAAGACGTTGCCCTATGTAGACAAAGGCTAACCCAGAGAACAGAATTACACTCCCCAACTTAAGTAGAACACTGAGTAAGCGAAGTCCAAGAAGGAGACCAACACGAAACAAAACACAAACAAAAACCATACAAACAAAAATCCAAAAAACCACTAAGAACGGGGACAGGTCAGAGACAAACAAAAGGACCTACACTAAGAAAATTACACAAGAGAAATACATAGGTATTATTCATTAATTTATTTCCAACTAGCCGAAAACATATTTCACAGAAGGCTGTGGCGGCCAGGACAGCCAATGGCGAAAGCAGGGGGAAGCGACGAGACGGGACAGTGCGGGCCGAGAGGCGAGCATGACGGGCCAATACGAATAACAATAATACAATAATATATATCTTGAGGAGAAGGAGAGAAGAGCAGAGGATAGAGGAGGAGGAGGAGGGGAGGAGGCGAGATTGGTGCGAGAGGAGAAGAGGGGAAAGCGGTAGAGTAGTGGGGAGAAGGAGAAGAGAGAGGGGAGAAGGGGGAGGATGGGGGGGGAGAGAGAAGAGGATAGAGGAGGAGAGAGGAGGAAGGGGAGAGGAGAGAGGAGAGGAGAGGGGGGGGTAGGAGGGGAGAGGGGGGTGTTAGGTGGGAGTAAGGTTAGAAGGGGAGGGAGGAGATGAGGTTTCAAGATGAAGGGCGGTGGAAGACAGATGAGAGGAGAATTGAAAAGGGACTATCAGCGACGACACAAGTTTGTAAATAAGAAAAAAACCAAATTAAAAAAAACTATCTATTTATATAAAACCACTAATTAATATTTACAAGAGCTACGCTGACCGTGACACGATTAAAAATGATCTCCCGTAAAAACCAAAAAAACCCAAACACCAAGGGCAAACCCAAAACCAAAAAAGCTTCCCCCCACCCCACCCTCACTCCTCAAAGAACATACCCCCACTCCCCCCCCACCCCACGCTCCTAACCCAAAAACTGTTCCACAACAAACAAACAAAAAACTCACCCGAAAAAGAACCCCCGCCCCACCCCCAACCAATCCCTTCCCCCAATTCTTGTCCCAGCCGGAAAACCAACCCCCCGCGCTTGGGCGATTCTGTGTAGTGTATAATTGAAGGAGATGGTTTTTTCGTCTTCAGCTTGTGGGCACCTTTTGGACATAAAAACACATGATGGGGTGTGTGGGAATAAAAATGACCAGTTCCTTGAAAACGCGGTGGAAACTGCACCTGGATCTGTGTTCAATCCACCCTCACTCTCCTCTCTCTCGGTCCTCAATTCGCTCGCCTCTCCTTCTCTCTCCTCTCTCCTCCCCTACTTCCCCGCTCCTTCTCTTCTCGTCTCGTCTTTCTCTCTCAGTAGCTGTTCTCTCTCTCGTCTCTCCGTCTCTCGTCTCTCGCTCTCCCGAGTTCATCCTCTCTCCCGTCACCATCCCTCATCAGAAAATCCAGGGCTGTCTCTTCAAAGTCTTCTACCTCATCCACGTTCAGAGGTTCTCTCTTCTCCCTCTCTCCTTCTCTTCGCTTATCCAAGGTACACGGCTCTCCCTTCTCCGCTATTCTCCCGTCTCTTCCCTCTTCGCCTACCCCTCATCATCTCTGTCCTCAACTCTTTCTCACTATCTCCTCTCATGCAAAACTCTCTCTCGATCTTCTTTCTCTCTCTCCTCCATAGATCCCTTACATCACGGTTCGAGCTGCTCTACAGATCTCTCTCGGTCCTTCGTCATTGTCATTCGCTTTCCTCCGCAAATCGTTCTTGTCTCTCTCTCTCTCAGCCTTGCTTCTCAACGGTCCGCGGGTAACTCCTCTCTCTCTTCTCCTCTCCACTCTTCCCCCACTCCACGTCGCCCTACGGCTATCTACCGCCTCTCTCTCCTGGTTTTGCACCTCCAACATTAATTAAAAGTTTCCAATCAACCATCTAGATATACTAACAATATTGTTTTCCAAACCTAAGAACTGATCTTTTCAAAACGAAGCTTAACATAACTCAGGTGGTACGCTTTGGAATTCCCTAACCACGATCTTAAGCAGAAAAGCGCCTTACTTTCCTTCAAAACGCGTATCAAAATAATTTCTTTCAGAGATTAAAAGAAAACATGTGAATTGATGATATTTATGATTGCTGATTTTGTTATAAAATTGATAACATATATGTGTTTGATGACTTTTGTATGGATACAACTTGATTGTTTAGTCCTATCTTACTAGTACTGAATAATGATGAAGGAGTGTTATCCTTTGCTTGTTTTTATGTTTGCATGATGTGACTTTTGTATGATATAACTATGACTTGTTTATTACTATCTTCCTATTACTGATAATGATGAGGAGTGTTCTTCCTTTGCTGTTTTTTATGTTTTGCATGATGGACATTTTGTATGAATATAACTTGATTTGTTTATTACTATCTTACTATTACTGATAATGTGAGAGTGTTATCCTTTTGCTGTTTTTTAATTGTTTTGCATGATGTGCACTTTGTATGATTATAACTTTGATTTGTTTATTTACTATCTTACTATTACCTGATAATGATGAGGAGAGTGTTACTCCTTTGGCTGTTTTTATGTTTGCATGATGTACCTTTTTGTATGCATATAACTTGACTTGTTTATTACTATCTTAACTATTTACTGATAATGATGAGGAGTGTTATCCTTTGCTGTTTTTAAATGTTGATGATGTGACTTTGTGTATGATATACTTG
>CM065691.1:2586022-2603522 GCA_017654935.2 Phymorhynchus buccinoides | reverse complement strand
TGAGGCCAAATAGTACAATAGAAAAGGCCAAAATGTGTCAAATGCAAAGCGCGGCGCACAAAATCCATATTCTTCATTCAAAAAACCGTCGTATTGAAACAATAGGTTAGTCATTCATTCTTGGTTGATGCTATTTCATCTTCCTCTTTCTCTTTGAGACCGAATCCAAAATTAAATTATGACATAATACTAATACAATAACATACAAATCCTGGAACAAGAAACAGCATTGTTAAATGACATTTAAAATTGATAAAAATGGGCCCACAATAAAAATTTAAGCGCTTATGATACTAATTAATATCCTGAAAGACAAACAAACATGCATTACATCATGAAACAAACAATTCATCGAGAAAATGGTCATACATATAAAATAATACTGCAATGGAAATTAAGAAAGAAAAAAAACCAATAGTGCAGTAGATTTTACAATCGACGCCTTTTAGCCACAAGTAACAGCCATAGCAAACGGCGCACCATACAATTTAGCGATTGGACAACAAACATTTGAGTTAGGTGAAATACATAGGCAAAACACGTGCACGAAGAAAATAAAAATAATACTGTGCGCGTGCAACATGGCAATTGAAACAACCATAAGATCCTGTCCCTTCATTCACGAGAAAGAAGATCTGCAAAGATATTTCTATTGCCTGGTATTGGTTCAATGCGAAATCTGAATTCCTGTAAGGAAAGTGCCCAACGCAGCAAGCGGTTGTTTTTTGTCTTTGAAGCCTGCAAGAATGTCAAGGGGCGATGATCTGTTTGAAGGATGAATTCTGTGCCAACCAAGTAGCGCGCAAACTTTTCGCATCCCCAAACAATGGCCAAGCACTCGCGTTCTATTGTGGAGTATCGTTGCTGTGTTTGAGAGAATTTCTTGCTTGCGTACTGCGTTGGGTGAAGAATGTCTCCTTTTCTTTGCAGCATAACTGCGCCCATGCCTTTTGCGCTAGCGTCTGTTCGCAAAACAAAATCTTCAGCAATGGAGGGCAACAAAAGAACAGGGAAGGAGTTCAAAATCTTCTGAATGTGTTCTAGAGCACGCTGACACTCAGCTGTCCACTGTATGCGCTTAGCCTTATCTCCTTTGGTAAGGTCAGTGAGAGGGGCAGTGATGGAAGCAAAGTGAGGCACGTAACGCCTGTAGTAGGACAAAAGTCCAAGAAGGGAACGAACTTGTCTCTTGTTCGTTGGTTGTTTTACTGCTAGAATTTTCTCCACTTTAGTTTGTTCCGGCATGATGGTGCCCACAGAGATAGTGTGTCCGAGAAACTCCAACTTTTTAAACCCGACACGCATCTTGGACGGACGAGCCGTCAGACCAAATTCCCGAAGACGCAACAAGATAGCCTCCAATGACGACAGTAGTTCTTCCCAAGACCTTGGGGCCTGCATGATATCGTCAAAGAAACTCACAGCTCCACACTCATGTAACTTAAGCGCTCTCATGGCTCTGGCAAAAGTGGCAGGGGCATTCTGCAACCCAAATGGCATACGTGTCCACTGAAACAACCCAAAGGGGGTTTGAAAAGCAGTCTTTTCCCTATCTTCCATAGCCAAAGGTAATTGCCAGTAGCCCTTTGTTAAGTCAATCTTAACGAAAAACAGGCCCTCTGAAAGCTGACACAACAGTTCCTCAGTGTCAGGGATGGGCTCTGCATCGAAAACAGTGATTTTATTTAGCTGTCTGTAGTCGATGCAGAACCGAACAGAGCCGTCAGGCTTGCTAACCAAAACAACAGGGGAGCTGTAAGGGGAGGTAGAAGGCTCAATCACTCCAAGTTCAAGCATGGTGTTTATTTCCCTTTCTACAATGGCTTTCTTTGCAAAGGGCAAAGGGTAGGGTTTGACACGAACGGGCTTTTCTTGAGTAAGAGTGAATCTATGTGGTTCCACATTAATAACCTTGCCTGGTTTGTCTGTGAGTACTTCTGGAAACTTACATAGCAATGCACGAACTTCATCCTTCCTCTTTTCAGAGAGGGTATCTTCCATCACTACATCTTTCCATGTTTCACCCTTGTAAGACAAAGTAGGGAGGGGTTTAGTTTCCTCAGAGCCTAAGTCTGTATCCGAAACTAGACCCACTGCAGCGGTTTGTGTGTGATTGTCTGATATCACAGGTTTGTTTTTAGCCTGAGATGTGACGTCAGGAACAAACTCTGAGTCCACGATACCAAAGACAAAATCAGGGCAAGTTGTGTCAGAAGTGTGTGCGGGAAGGGTAGGGGAAACAGAGGAAGGAACAAACTGGTTAATAGCAATGTTCGTCCGTTCTGTGTATTCCTTCAACATGTTTATGTGAAACACTTTCTCTCTTCCATTCATCTGTATTTGATAGTTGACAGGGGAAACCTTCTTTGTCACCTCATAGGGGCCTTTCCACAACACTTGGAGTTTATTGTGCTCGTCAGTCAACAGAACCAGAACCCTACTTCCTGGAGTCAATGACCTGGCTTTAGCCTTTCTGTCAGCATACTGTTTATACACGTCTGTGTTCTTTTTAGCTGTTTGTTGTGCCAGCTCACACGTCTCTTTCACTCTGTTATGTAAGTCATAGACATACTGATATACATTCTTTTCACTGTCTTGTCCGGAATGTCCAACCCATTTATCAGCTAGGAGATCTAAAAGACCTCTGGGAGAATGGCCATAAACTAGCTCAAAGGGTGAGAATCTAAGTGTCTCGTTTGGTAACTCTCTGTACGCAAAATGTAGAGAGGGAATGTACCTGTCCCATTCCTTTGGTTCTTTGATGGAAACCGTCCTCAACATTGCTTTAAGTGTGCCATTAAAGCGTTCTACCATACCGTTGGATTGTGGATGATATGGTGTGGTTGTGACAGATGTGATGGACAAGAGACGATAGACTTCCTTCATGAGGTCTGAAACGAACTGTGAGCCACAATCAGAAAGAATTTCTTCCGGTAACCCAACTCTGGAGAAGAATGAAAGAAGAGCTTCAGCTACCGTCACAGTGTCAATGCGTTTGAGAGGAATGGCCTCTGGGAAACGTGTAGCTGTGTCTACTATTGTCAACACATATCGATTTCCTGAGGATGCTGGTTGGAACGGTCCAACAAGGTCGATAGCAATGCGTTGGAAAGGGACAGTGATGAGGGGCATTCTTTGCAATGGTGCACAAGGGATTCTACCTTTTTGAACCGTTTTCTGACAAATGTCACAACTGCGACAGTATTGCGCCACAGAAGAAGCTACCCCTGGCCAGTGGAAGTTGGTGAGTACTCTCTGTAATGTTCGTTTTACCCCACAATGTCCTGCAAATATGGCGTCATGTGCTGTATGTAATACAACCTCTCTGAGGGTTTCAGGTACCACTATTTGTTTGACCTGGCTTGTACCTGTACCAACTAGACGAAAAAGTATGCCTGAGTCTAACATATATGTTGGTCTGTCACTCTCACTGTTTTGTGTGTCATTGTTGACAGAAATCTTGTCAAACAAGTGTGAGAGTGTTTTGTCTTTTCTTTGCAACTCGCACAACTCTTTTGGGGTCAAATCAAACAGTGTCAGGTCTGGGACTTTGAGGGGGACAGGGTTCTTTTTGTCTCTCTCATTTTGAGCTCTAGTGCTGACCAAACATGGTACATAGGACCCTCCTTTTCCTCCATGTACAGTAGTAACTCCAGGGAGATTACCTAGAATGAGGTCACAAACAGGCTCCTCAATAACACAAGCAGTAATCTCCCCCGAATAGTATGGAGTGTCTATGTGTACCCTCGCAAGGGGAAATTTCTCAATTTTCCCCCCAAAGGTACGACACTTCTGCGTCTCACTCAGAAACTGGTGTGGGTGTACAAAAGAACTCTTTACACCGGCAGTAGTACACCCGGTGTCGCGTAGTACAGTGGACTCTAGTCCGTTAATCGAAGCTGGTTCTAAGAGTAAACCAGACACAGAGATATCTGGGGTTAACACACAAGCTATCTCCTGTTGAGTGTGAGCAACATTCCCTTGTGAGGTGTGTTTTGACATGTAGGGGCAATTTTGTTGTACATGAAATCTCCCCTCACAATGTGAACAACGCCTTCTATCTTGTGGTGCAACTCTGTTTCCCTGTTCAGGGTAATTACCACTAGAGTGTTGTTGTCGTTGTTGTTGCGGTTGTTGGTTGTGTGGTGTGTAGCCACCACGCCGCTGTGGATTGTTTGTCTGGTAACCCCCATGGTTTGTTCGTGGTTCGAAGCGGTAACCACCACCACGATTGTATTGTCTCTCTCTATTGTAACCGTATTGATGCGTCTGTCCCCTCCGGGAGTAGCTATTGCTACAACCAGAGTTCTGCAGATGCTGGTTAGAGCTTTGGAAGAGGGGAGAGGTGTGCCCAGAAGCGACATTGCAGTCAAAAATGTTTTGGTCGCGTTTGTTTGTTGTTGTTTTGTCTGGGTGTGCGTGTCTGTACTGTTCAGCTGCAGCACACATTTTTTCTACACTCTCAAACTCTCTCTCATTTAGGAAGGTTGCAAGGTCTTTGTTAACACTTTGTAGTATTTGCTCACGGAGTATGAGGTCTTTTAGTGGTTCGTATTTGTGTTCCGCTTTCGATAACTCAATCCAACGATCTAGGTATCGAGTAACTCTAATTAAGTATGAGTTGAAAGACTCCCCTTTTTCAGGATGGACATTTCTGAACTTTTGCCGGAACCCGTCAGCCGTGCACTGAAAACTCTTAAGTAGCTCCTCCTTCAAAAGATTCCAAGTGAAACCTTGTTTTGATGCCAGAGAGTGATACAAGGCTAAGGCATCACCTTTAAACAAGGAAGAAACATACAGAGTCCATTTGTCCTCTGGCCACCCACAAGCGGAAGCATGACTTTCAAACCTGAAAAGAAACGAATCAATATCATCTTTCTGATCATCAAATGTGGGCAACTTTGGGATGTATGAGGATTTTGCTTTGTCACCCCCGGACCCCGAGTCACTGTGCGGGATGCGTTTTGCTAATTCTATTTTGCGCAACTCGGCGTCCGTGGTGATTTCTAACTCTCTAATCCTTAACTGTGCATTTTCTCTCTGTGCAGCCACTTGTTTAATTCTTTCCTCTGCAGCTATCTTTTCTTTTTCCAAAGCTATCTTTTCTATTTCCACCTCTTTCTTTTCTTTTTCCACCTCTTTCTTTTCTTTTTCCACCTCTTTCTTTTTATCTTCCGTAACCTGTTTTTCTTTTTCCATGGCTAACTTAAGTGCCTGTATTTCTTTTTCCGCTTCTCTCTCTCTCTGTCCCGCTTCTCTGTCTCTCTGTCTCTCATCCCGGTCCATGCACTCTTTTACATATTGTGCTACTTTCTCACTAGTGTAGCCAAGACGTTCCGCCTGACTAACATATATTTCAAACGTTTCCATAGTTATTACTAACCAGTAACTAGCAATAACTAACTGCAGAGTGGGATGAGAGGGTTAAATGGAAATCATGCCCTGCTACACAAAATGTTATCGTGGCATAAAAAAAGGCCGTAAAAGAAAAAGAAAATTCCTTCATGTAACTTGAAACTGTCGCACTATTCTTTGTAGAACTCTCGTGCGACAATTCACTCGTAACAAAATCCAACACTCATGAAAACCTAAGGTCCCACCTTTCTCACGTGTTACTTTCTTCGTCGGGGTCACCACTGTCATACTGCAGGATGCGTTACGAATCACACGCAGTCACTCCGGGTACAACAGATACTCACGCAATCTAACTCCACTCAATTATACACGGGACTCAAGGTTGCTGGTCGCCAAAATAAATTCTCGAACCATTCGAGATAATTACTCATTTATTATACCAATAGCGCAAATGCATACAAGAGCATGCGCAAGAAGAAACAGGGCCATACCAAATGCAATGTAGGCTCAATAGCCAAACAACACCAACATCCAATCATAATCAAAGCCTGTCATAGGTCAGGGTCAAATCCTTTAGTTACAATCAAGTCCACTTTCAATTTATCTTTAGGCCAACAATTACATAATAGTCCATTTCCACTGGACTATTATGACTCACCCTGAATCCTCCAACATCATCTTGTAGATGCACCCAAAACATCACGAAATTCTTTCAGCCACAAAAAGAAGACCAAGTGGCTAGTCACATTATTTTCTCTTTTCCTCTATGCCTTTAGCTCCTCTTCCAAGTTACTCACACACAAAAAGAATAAACACAAATTCAATAAATGGTGAGCGAAATTTACATGGCGAGAATAAATTTAATCTATCTATGACTCCCGACTGGGTTGACCCTAAAATTATTAAAAGAAAAAGGAGGCCTAGCCTCTTACCATTACTTAATCCCAAACTACTGCATTCCTAAACAAAAAAAATAAAGATGTGAAAGATTGTCTATCAACTGTCCTATTACAAACCTACAAACTAATTCCTAAAATCTTTCACTCACCAAAAAAACCACATCACCAGGAACACAGAAGAAGAAGATCTTATTGGGTCAACCTCAGTATGGAAAGTGAAGTTAAAAGCTCACTGTCAAACTTCAATGATTTCTAAAAAGTGTTCACCTCCAAACAATAAACGCTGGATTATCCAATGCGCTCACAAGTTACAAAACCTACCAATCAAAGATATTATTGCATGGCAAGTACAAGTCACACTAAAGACATTGCCACACTGGCTATGATTCAATCTCACAAAAAGCAATTCATTCACAAATGATCCTTCTCCCATCATAATCCAAAGGGTGCTCTCGCACTCACACCTGACATTGGACACAAACAAAGTTTTATTAAAGCAAACTATATATATATAGTATGAGGAAAGTTTAATGGTGTGGGTTTTTCCCCCCCTTCATTTCTTGTATGAATAAGTAAAATAGAGACCACGACCAATACCAAACTAATATTAGTAATAATAAGAAAAACAAAAATGATGATGATGATGATGATGATATAACAGCACACCAGTAGAACCATCACTAAAGACAATAGGCCTACTTCTGATAATAATGACACCAATAATAACATAAGTCATATAGCAAAAATGACATATATACACGACTTCAGTTGGATTGTTGAACAGGATAACGCAGAAACACTCCCCCTCCTACCCCCCCCACCATACACACACGACACACACACACACACACACACACACACACACACACACACACACACACACACACACACACACACACACACACACACACACTCTCTCTCTCTCACCGCATAGCTGTGCATAGCATAATAACATTTTGATGTAGCCTTGGTGTTCTAGCCTATGTCCAACTGGTCTGACACAGCCTTAAGCCAAGGCACTGTGTTAGTATGAAATTATGAACCCCTTTCACAGCACAAATATGATGAAGACCGGGTAAAAAGCCCATGGGCGGGGTAAGAAGCCCATGCCAAGTAGGGGAAGACGGGGTAAAAAAGCGCATGGGCGGGTAAGAAGCCCACCCCAATTATCTCATGAAATGAAGCAAATTTCAGTCTCATTTTGCCCATGAGACGAACGTTAATGTCTAGCATTCGTCTCATGGGCAAATTTGACTAAAATTTTCTTTATTTCATGAGATAATTGGGTGGGCTTCTTACCCGCCCATGCGCTTTTTACCCCGTCTTCCCTATCTCATGAAATAAATAAATTTTTCAGTCACATTTTGCGCATGACTGAGACGAGTGTTAATGTTTAGCATTCGTCTCATGGGCAAATTTGACTGACATTTTCTTTATTTAATGAGATAATTGGCATGGGCTTCTTATCCGCCCATGGGCTTTTTACCCCGTCTTCATCACGAGTAAAGAGGGATCTGTTGCAATTCACGCATTTTTTTTATAATGTATGGTTTTGCATGCGAATTTTTGTGTGACTGATGAGGAAGGAAGGGAGGGGGGTAAATGTTGACCAAATGACAACTTTTTCGTTGCCATTGGGTTTAACGTGTGCTAAGTGCACGAGCACACGGGACCTCGGTTTATCGTCTCATCCGAAAGACTCCACGTTCAGACCGAAAGGCCTAGTGTAAAATGAGAGAAAAATCCCCTGTAGCCTACCGGCCCAGGTTGCGAACTCGGGTTTACTTGACACGAAGCGAACGCGCTACCACTGACTGTGCCACTCTACACTCAATATAATTGGACACTTAAAAAAAAAGAAAAGTCTGTAAATTAGAATAGCGTAAAACATAACTTGATATGCAGTGGAACCCCTCCCCCCCCCCACTACCCCCCACCCCCCCCCCCCCCCCCCCCCCCCCCCCCCCATTATGAAAATACGATTAAATCGTCCTCTGGCTCGGACGAGGCACATAGCCTTATGTATGGAGCAGTTTTAAGTAATGGGACGATATTGAAAGTACTGCAATACCGAAAGTATAGAGTTTTATGACCCCCCCCCCCGTTATAAGACTACCTCCCACTTAAAAGACCTAAGAGGATGAAAACCCCTGTGGCAAGCATGTCGGTAAACATGCTGACATACACTGGTTGACTTTGGAGAAATGTTTTAAAAATGTTTTCATAACCCTGACAAAACTAACAAACACTTGTTTCAATTATCTAATGATTTGAGACCTGTAACAGCGAACTACAAGAATACGTAACTAATACAGTAGAACTTAAGATGAGTAAAAGAACTTGGCTTGTGGGATAAAGAGAGTTCAGCAGAGATACTAACTTGTAAAGCAGTGTAAAAATATGTCTTATGAAAATAGACTTTTGTATCTTAATTTGTTTTCATTAAAGGGAAGAAGAATTAGGGGGGGATCATATTGAACTTACAAATTATTCAATGGCCATATTGATTTGCAATGAGGATACATTTTTTGAATCACCACAGTATAATCTGACAAGAAATTCTGATGGGTAAGATATTTATCAAAAGGTGTAATACTAATATTAGAAAAAAATGTTTTTCAGTAACAGAGTTGCTAACATGTGGAATGAATTTCCTTTTGAGTTAAAATGTGCACCAAATACTAACATCTTCAAAAATCGTCTTGATGAATTTCCAAAATTTATTAGTATATTTAGAAGCTTTGATTTGAATTTATTTTATAGGAAAACATTTTAGCCGTACAAACCTTGACCTAAATAATACCTGCCAAAGTTTAAAACGATGGGACTCCTAAAAAACCTCACGGCTTGTTCTGTCCCTAACTACTACTACTACTACTACTAGTACTCAATAATCTCCCTGCAGCCAACTAACTTAATTTGCTTCTTACATTCCAACCATTTCAATATAGTGGTCCGCAAAATTGCTGGTATTGAAATACAAAGAGATTGCGATCAAGACAACAATGATTGCTCAAAGAAAGCGTCGACTGCCAATATAATAATTGCAAAACAACATCGACCCAAACGAACAATCAAAAGAAAGGGCACATCAAGAGGCCGCGAGGCTTGGCTGCCCTGAAGACCTGACCTGACCTGACCTTACCTACTTTTTGAAGACATTGCACTTCTTGTAAGTATTACAATGATCCCCCTTATGCACACACATACACACACACCACACACACACACACACACAACACACCACACGACACACGCACACACACACACACACAAAACAAAAACGACACATGCATATATAGATATACACACATACATGCACACACTCATATGCCTGCACCCAATCTCAACTAAACATGTTTTGGTTTTTTCTTGTTTAATATTACGAGAAGTGGATAGACGTTAAATGAAAGACACACACGTACACACACGCGTTGCGCGCGCGCATGCTTATGCATATAACGTGTCAATGGTATGTGTATTGGATGCAATACCATTCAAAGTCATGCAAACAGCACATAAATAAATCTTAAAAAATGGGGTTGGTTTCTATGGCAGCCGTAGGCAAGAACCCGTTTTGTATGATTAGGGTGAAAAGACAAGTACTAGAAACCGGAAGCTGGATTTCCTTGTAAGCAAGCTGGAAGCTGGCGCTGATTCTCTGGAAATTTGACTGCGATTGACACAAAACTAGGACACAAAAACTAGCTTTTTCCTGGCTGAAAGTGGAGAACCTCCCGAAAGGGAAGTGAAGGTATGATGTTTGTTTATGTATTCGGTTTAACTGCTTGAGATACGCTTTTTGTTCCAATTTTATGTCGGTGCAGGGGCGGGATGAATACGGTTTCATTTCTTTCAACGAGGATTTTGCTTTTGAGTTTTGTTTTCCTTCCTTCCTTCCTGTAGTGACCACAAAAACAAGGGGGGGGGGTCTTCTTCTTCTTCGCCTCAGACAGCCAACTTCATCAGGCATGAAGATTCTGCTGCACTTTGGGGGGTAGTAAGAAAGATAAGAAATTAGAAAGCTGAGGAGATATTGAAGTAGCCTAATGGAAAAAGAAAGGAAACATAAAATAAAACCTAGTAATAACTAATATATTATGGATCTGAGAAAAAATGGTCAAAGGAAACGTAGCCTTTATTTCGTTAGTATATGTAGGAAGAACCAACAAAATTTTAAGGGCAAACAAAAAAACAAAAACAAAATCTTATAAATACTTCTGTAAGGTTTTTAAATAACATTTCAATTGAAACGGGGGGGGGATTATGAAATATCAAGAAATCAATTTTTAAAAAAAACAAGTTAAGCAACACGAAAGTGACGTTTTGGGTAACATTTTTAGAAAACGCGTCACTCCGTGGGCATGAGAAAACCAAAGACAATAATTCATTTATTATTATGGAACAATGTGTACTTTAATGTCCTCTTTGCATTAAACAACTTTCAGTTTGATCAAGCTGTCCATCCATAAATTTTTTTTAAATTTTTTTACTCCAATTTAATTGTTAAAATGTCTCACTTTAACCTGTAATTAAGTATAAACACTGTTTCTTTCTTGGGGGCTCCACTGGATGGTTAGCATCTGCAGTAGAGACATCAGGGGTATCTGAAATATTAAACTGAACATTTATATTTCACATATATATTAAAAACACCTCCACATGAAGTGGAATACTGATCTAGCCTTGATCAAGGGAGACAACTACACATAACCATCATCACAGAACTGGCACCTGTATGAAGAAGAACAAGGCATGTACATTAAACAATGGAATCTGTTGTATTGAATAACTATGACAATGAATAATGATAAAGAAAAATACTAATGGGTTTATCTAAGGTTGTGTAAATCATTAACAATAATGAATGAAAGATTGCTTTATTCTTCAACAATAAACGTTGAGTCATCAGTTTAAAAAAAAAAATCTTACTGTCTGTAAAAGGTAACAAGAATGAGATTTTCAGACTGATTGTCCCAGATCCAACGTATGTGCTATACCTTAAAAGGCTTACGTCATGATTATAAATAAAAATTCTCCTGATTAGAGTAATTTTAAATGAGGACTTTGCCACTTGTTCGACTTAGTAGCAATAGTACATTAACAATAACAAAATAAAAAATGTAAAATACTACACGTCATGACGGACACAGGGCTCCCAATCATCCCGCAAAACAAGGGGTCCCAGGGACTCCTTCACTTAGTGACTGTATAGAGGGTCCAAGAGGCAGGATAGAGGGTCCCACTCCCAGTGGCGTTACGAATGCCAAAATAATTGTTCTAGTGCATCCCTGGGACCCCCCTGCACATTCTTTTAGAGGGTCCTGTAGAATTTTAGTGCTTCATACAATCATAGACCCCCAAATGGGGGTCCCTGGGAGCCCTGAGACAGGACGTGCTAAAACTGAAACTGTGAGTCATCATATCAGTCATCAGAACAAAGAACAAAAGCCCGCGAAAAGTAGGTGCCAAGGAGAGCAGGGCCATGGGTGGCCAATGGCAATGAAACGTCTCCTTTGACTCCCCTATGTTGGGGCTACATAACGTTTTTGGGGGTTTGTTCACACAAGGAGGAATTTAGGAAACACGTGGCGAGTTGGTGATCAACTCCACCAGCCAACCACCCAACAAGATCAACACGCTCCCTGCATGCTCAGTCTTGCTTGGCGCGGCATCATGTTGGGACCTGATTAGCGGGACACTGGCTGGCTGGGCCAAACTTTCTATATTTCTTCTTTTTCTCATGTCCACTTCCTTCTTCTTGATAGTTTGTTGTCTTATGCATTCCTGTAGATCCTCCCAAATACAGCGACATAATAGTCTGCGGAAAAGAAAGAAAGGCTCAAAGCCTCGAGAGTGAGAAGAAACTGAAAAGTTAGGCCTTAGACCTTAGAGTTAGACAGAAGAGGGACAGATAGACTCATATTGTCATAAAGAAATAAAGGCTTAATGCTTGTAGTTTTTTAGTTGTACTGGGGTTAAGAACTTAAGACCATTAAACCCCCCAGTTCACCTGGAAAGGAACAGGCCCCACTTCCAGCAACAAGAAATTATAAATTAATTTAAGCAGAAGAGTCTCTCTCCAGGAGAAAGGGAACAAAAAAAAAAACTCTGGAACTGCTCAGCTGCGAGTGACCTCTTCGTGACGAGAGCTCTCAGTCTCACAGACTCTGAGCTGTCAATAAAAGCTATAAAAAATGACTGAAATATCATCTGCTTATAATTATGTCCAGCTACATTATTACAAAGGCTAGAGATTAAATCAAACTATATCAACAACAAACATTGTCCATGTCCTGAATGATCGAGACAAAAACTGCTGACTTGCTGATCGAGGCAATGGCTCCACACCACAGGCACAAATCAGCAAAAACCGCTTTACCAAAATCCACCAAAATCGTTTTTTAGACATGCCCTGCTCACATTTCTCTTCTTTTTTTTACAGGATTTTCTTAAGCAATGTCTAAACTACCAGAAATATATTATCAACGACCGGGTGAGTCGTGCCGTAGTAGGAAATAGCGATACAAAGACGTGTATTTATCAACTTTTCAACTCCTTCCCGCGATTTCAGCCGACTCTAATGTTGATTCACCGAAGCTTTCATGTCTTCTCGAATTTTATTGGTTGAGTTTTCAGCTCTTTGACCAATAGAAAAGCTGTTATCTGAGCCAGAAATAACCCATCAGAACACGTTTTCACAAAACCGGATTTGGGGATAACTCTTGGCAAAAACACGTTCGATAACTCTTGCAGTTGGGCCTTGCTAGTATATGGGAAAGACCAATCCGGCTACCGTAGCGGTCCCCGGGGACAAACCCCGACCGGCACAGCTCCTGCCCTTTATTTTACCACTACTTTGATCTATGGCCCCTAGTTCCCTGGTTTTAGTTACAGTTGAGGTGTTTGTGGAGGCCTCTTTTGAAGGCCTCCAATGACTGAGAGGAGGCAACTGATTCTGGGAGGCAGTTCCACTGTGGGATGGTGCGGGGAAAGAATGTAGACTGTAGTAGTAGTAGTAGTAGTAGATAGGGACAACACAAGCTGTTAAGCTTTTTAGATAGTCCCATCTTTATAATCAGTGTTATGTCAAATACTGGTCAAGGTTTCGCGGTCAAAATTTTCCTACGATTACTCGTCAAAGCATCTAAATAGGATTAAATAAATTGGAGATCTATCGAGACAATTTTTGAATAAGTTAGTATTGGGTGCACATTTTAGTTCGTTAGGTAAATCATTCCAGAAGTTAGCAACTCTATTGCTGAAGCAATTTTTTCTGATATGTGGAGTCGAACTTGACTATTCTGTCACTGTAGAATTACTAGAAATTGGGGATCTGCGGAAGAGCGCCTTAATACAGGGAGAGGGGTAGAGATGGAGGGAATTGGGGAGGGGGGAATTTTGCTGGATAATTATTTGGAGACAATCGCAGGGTTCATTCTTGCCACAGGACATCATAGGTCATTTGACCGGTTGGCAGACAAGTCAATAGGTCATTTTCCCAAAACAATATGTCACAGATTTACCGCGGTACATACCAGGTACCATGTTCATGAAGGTTAGCAAACAGATGTGTGGTTGAAGATTTTCATCAGATTTTTTAAATTTTATCTTCCTCGCCTCCCCCCCCCCCCCCCCCTCTCTCTCTCACACACAAACACACAAAGACAGACACACACACACGCAGACACACACAGCGCACGCGCACACGCACTACGCACAAACGCACACACACACACACACACACAGTGTAAAATGTACCTTGCCATAAAAATAAAGTCAAAGGAAACTAATATTCCTGCTCACAATTCCTGCTTTTTTAATGTAATCTCATTCTCATTCATAGTGTTTATGCACAGTGAACACACAGGCAAACACATGTGCATAACCCCTGGTTTGACTACAGAGAGAGAGAGAGACAGAGGGGGGGTGGCAAACAGATTGAGATAAAGAGACAGAGAGACAGGCAGACAGACACACAAGGAAGCGTACACACACACTTGCATATTAATGCTTGCAGTAGCTTATGTTTTTGAGATGATGCCATTCACATCTCTAAAAGAACGGCTTGATGCTGCTGCTTTTTTCCTCTGTCGAACTTGCAAAAAATTAACGTTTCTAATTTCTATTTCGGCCTACCCGTTCAGGATTTGGTCAAACGAAGAAATCAGACCTAAAACTTGAAGCGCTTCGCTCTCGCGAACAAGCATTCAGATGTAAACAAAGATCGTTTTGGTATGACCGGACATGTGTTTGCTTTAGAAAGGAAAACACTGGATGGTCAGAAACAAGACTGGCAACCAGGAAAACCAAAGCAAACAGAAACAGACTGACCGCTGTGGCACGAAGCGAAAATCAGGGTTCGTGGAGAGTTTGGTGGTGGCTTGACCTAGTGTCCAACGATTCCTACAAGTTGCAGACGATGTCTGCAGCGAGTCCGAAACTAAGGCCTATCAAACATATTCTTCGCCGCCTTTCCTAACTTGTTGTCAAAAGGCCGAGAAACGATAGCACTAGCAGACTAGGTCACGCCTGGAACTTTATTTGGTCTTCTAAAAAGGTATTTCACGTCGGAAAAAGCTTTACCATGGAGCATGTGCAATGTCGCCATGTTCTTTCGTTTCGCGCAGATATCAACCACTTTTAGTTCAGTGTATGTATGGTCCAAGGCCGAGGCGGAAGAACTCAGGCGGACGACAGAATCCTTGAAGTTGTTGACTGCTTTGACGAAAAATCAATCGGTCGGATGACCACCTGCCTGCTAAAACTATCGGTCAAAATCGAAGTTTATGAGTCAATGACCGATGACCGACGCCAAGAATGAACCCATGACATACAACATGAACAAAGGTGGCCGATGGTGGTTGGCGCGTGCACAGCCTCCTGGGGCACGCTCGTATGCCAGTCCCGCATTGTACGTGGGAGGAAGCTTTGCATTTCTTAAATATTCTTTTCCTTTCCTTTCCATAAAACGATCACAGTCACTTTTGACTATTCTGTCGCTGTTACTGTAGGGAGATCTACAGAAATGCGCACTGATATGAGGTGCTACTGAGAAGAAGAAAAGTTGACACTCGGAGGAATCGTGAACAAAATTGAGGCTATACAGAGAAGGGCTCGCTCTCGTACTCAACCGCTACCACAACACCTCCAGTGTCACTGATATGATATCTCAGTTAGGGTGGCCCACACTTGAGCAGTGCAGGAAAACCAGCAGGCTGACAATGCTTTATAAAAATCCAGCAAGGCATTGTCCAGAAGTTGACAACACCAGGCTCACTCCCAGCACCGAGCCGCCAGAGAAGAGGACCTGACCAACAAATGTCATCCCTCACTGTCGCACTGAATACAGAGGAATTAATTTCCCTGGGCGAACCTCCCTTGACTGGATGGGCTACCTGAAGGTGGCCCTGTTGTCTCGCCACCTGTCCCAGCACCTTTCAGGCATCCCCATCAAACAACAAATAGATTTTGGTTTGTGAATGTATAAGGTTGTTCTTGTGTTTGTATTGCCAATGTATTGTGATTTTATAGTCATGGATTTTGAGTTCCGCAGCTGGTGGAAAAAGCAGAGTGTACCACTCCCACAAGCGGCCCTTTGCAGGCCAAGCAGACGCAGCAATCTGGCCGTTGTGTCCAAATTCGACGATCATCTTCACGCCTTCAACAATGGTAACCATCCAGAATCATAATCTGGGTTAAAATGCATAAAAAATAACGATATAAAATATAATAATATATTATTTATATATGTGTCAGACCTGTTTTTACTCCAGGGCACACACGTCTTGAGTAGTCTGGATGGCTGAAATGAGTTAGTTTTGGTGCAAAATGTGTTCGTTTTGATTCATTAAAACCAATGAAACAATGTCACTGAAAATGCGTAATGATCATTGTTTTCAATTTTGAAGGTAGTAGTAGCGGTCCAAACTGAGTAGAATACTACTCGAAAAGAGTAAAGTAAACAAGGTTTGTGTAGTGGTCAGAAAATCCGCTAGAGATGCATAGCTATTCAATTAATTCATGTAGGAATGTTTAAAAACTCTCACAGCTTAGAAGCTCAGTGTCACCTGTGTTTGTCTTCTTTCTGCGTATTCTTCTTCTGCGTTCCTGGGACTTGTGCGTCACAGACGGTTTTTATGTGTTGGTGGAAATGATGAACTTGGGGTAACTCTCTCGACCCTGGCCAGGTTGCTCCCCACATACCGTTTCGGACGGGACATTTGAACTAGGTTCGAAAAACCCATCACCACAAAAAAGTTATGAAAAGGTATGGACTGATATTTTCAAGATTAGGTTACTAACACCATGCACTAAGCGATCGTAAAATATCAGATTCCCATACCTTCGTTGTTTGTCGCCTATTGATGAAAATAGCTAACAAATAGAAAAGAAGGAAAATCTTACATTCTGATCTTTAACCCCCCTCTACAACCAAACCTGAATGTAAAGTCTGCAATGATTGGTGATTTCAAGAGAAAGCAAACCGAAAATAGGTTATGATGTCGCACTTGAAAGCGGGTTACACACCAGAACTCAAAACCTCTTGAAAATCTTATGAGCCGGATCCAGCCATTCGTCCTAAAAATGGTTTCGAGCCATGAGCCGGATTCGGCTCCTTCGTTTATCAGAGTTTGTCGTTAAACGGTATTTGCTTTTGAAGGGCTTGCTTTTGTTATGACATTAGCCAAAACTTTGAAGGATTGATGTGATATACTGAAATCAACTGCTCATCAGTTCAACTATAGTAATGGTGGTTCGTGCGGAAATGCTCCTGGTATGATAAGGTTTTTTTAATTTTTTCTTATTATCTTAACTTAATTACATGTGTATTCATTTGTATGTTACATATCATCGGTGAAAATTCAAAAAACTTGTTAGCTCGATTTATTTTTGGTTAGATTAAATAGTAAGCTCTCTAATATTCCCGCACCTTCCATCAAAAGCTCGTATCTCTAATTATATCTGGGAGTAAATGAGGTTGTGTAAATTGACGGAAAAACTCGTTAATACGTCCCAAATTCAAGATCACTTAAGGACAAAACACTCGTATCTTCGTTCTTTTCAAGTATTAAAAATAAAAAATAAAGAAATTTTAGCAAAATGCCAGGACTAAACAGTAGTAAACTCGAAACGTCTTGTAACAACATATTCATTCATAGTTTAATCAATTGTGGTAAACGCGGGTAATTATTAAACATTTTATCAATTTTTCTCAAAGCTGTACCAAAAATCTCCCTGTCGGG
>CM065691.1:2584124-2585522 GCA_017654935.2 Phymorhynchus buccinoides | reverse complement strand
ATACGCACAGACAGACAGACAGACAGACAGGCAGTTTTGTGAGACGGACAGACAGACAGACAGACAGACAGACAGATAAAAAGATGTAAGGAGGGACAAAGACAGGGAAAGACCCGTGGGGCCTACTTTGTTATGCTATGGTTTTTCTTTCAAACATTTATTGGGACCTGTCAATGTCCTTCAAAGGTTAATTCAACGAAATGGAGGATGGAACATTAAAGACGTTTTTTACATCAGATGACATGTTAATATATGTTAATTTAATGTGTGGAGAAGAAAGGGACAAACAACCAAACCAACAATGAGTCGCTGGTTGAAGCGGCGATGCCTTGCTCTCTATCAGAATGGAAAGAAGTGTGATCTGCCTTGCTCTCTATCAGAATGGAAAGAAGTGTGATCTGCCTTTCTCTCTATCAGAATGGAAAGAAGTGTGATCTGCCTTTCTCTCTATCAGAATGGAAAGAAGTGTGATCTGCCTTGCTCTCTATCAGAATGGAAAGAAGTGTGATCTGCCTTTCTCTCTATCAGAATGGAAAGAAGTGTGATCTGCCTTTCTCTCTATCAGAATGGAAAGAAGTGTTGATCTGCCTTGCTCTCTATCAGAATGGAAAGAAGTGTGATCTGCCTTTCTCTCTATCAGAATGGAAAGAAGTGTGATCTGCCTTGCTCTCTATCAGAATGGAAAGAAGTGTGACCTGCCTTTCTCTCTATCAGAATGGAAAGAAGTGTGATCTGCCTTGCTCTCTATCAGAATGGAAAGAAGTGTGATCGGCCTTTCTCTCTATCAGAATGGAAAGAAGTGTGATCTGCCTTGCTCTCTATCAGAATGGAAAGAAGTGTGATCTGCCTTGCTCTCTATCAGAATGGAAAGAAGTGTGATCTGCCTTTCTCTCTATCAGAATGGAAAGAAGTGTGATCTGCCTTGCTCTCTATCAGAATGGAAAGAAGTGTGACCTGCCTTTCTCTCTATCAGAATGGAAAGAAGTTTGATCTGCCTTGCTCTCTATCAGAATGGAAAGAAGTGTGATCTGCCTTTCTCTCTATCAGAATGGAAAGAAGTGTGATCTGCCTTTCTCTCTATCAGAATGGAAAGAAGTGTGATCTGCCTTTCTCTCTATCAGAATGGAAAGAAGTGTGACCTGCCTTTCTCTCTATCAGAATGGAAAGAAGTGTGATCTGCCTTGCTCTCTATCAGAATGGAAAGAAGTGTGATCTGCCTTTCTCTCTATCAGAATGGAAAGAAGTGTGACCTGCCTTTCTCTCTATCAGAATGGAAAGAAGTGTGATCTGCCTTGCTCTCTATCAGAATGGAAAGAAGTGTGATCTGCCTTTCTCTCTATCAGAATGGAAAGAAGTGTGATCTGCCTTGCTCTCTATCAGAATGGAAAGAAGTGTGAT
>CM065691.1:2566624-2576624 GCA_017654935.2 Phymorhynchus buccinoides | reverse complement strand
CATCCACACCTTGACCCTATACCACCATGGATAATCCCTACATCCACACCTTGACCCTCTAACACCATGGATAATCCCTACATCCACACCTTGACCCTCTAACACCATGGATAATACCTACATCCACACCTTGACCCTCTAACACCATGGATAATCCCTACATCCACACCTTGACCCTCTAACACCATGGATAATCCCTACATCCACACCTTGACCCTCTAACACCATGGATAATCCCTACATCCACACCTTGACCCTCTAACACCATGGATAATCCCTACATCCACACCTTGACCCTATACCACCATGGATAATCCCTAAATCCACACCTTGACCCTATAACACCATGGATAATCCCTACATCCACACCTTGACCCTCTAACACCATGGATAATCCCTACATCCACACCTTGACCCTATAACACCATGGATAATCCCTAAATCCACACCTTGACCCTATAACACCATGGATAATCCCTACATCCACACCTTGACCCTCTAACACCATGGATAATCCCTACATCCACACCTTGACCCTCTAACACCATGGATAATCCCTACATCCACACCTTGACCCTCTAACACCATGGATAATCCCTATATCCACACCTTGACCCTCTAACACCATGGATAATCCCTACATCCACACCTTGACCCTCTAACACCATGGATAATCCCTACATCCACACCTTGACCCTCTAACACCATGGATAATCCCTACATCCACACCTTGACCCTATAACACCATGGATAATCCCTACATCCACACCTTGACCCTCTAATACCATGGATAATCCCTACATCCACACCTTGACCCTCTAATACCATGGATAATCCCTACATCCACACCTTGACCCTCTAACACCATGGATAATCCCTACATCCACACCTTGACCCTCTAACACCATGGATAATCCCTACATCCACACATTGACCCTCTAACACCATGGATAATCCCTAAATCCACACCTTGACCCTATAACACCATGGATAATCCCTACATCCACACCTTGACCCTCTAATACCATGGATAATCCCTATATCCACACCTTGACCCTCTAACACCATGGATAATACCTACATCCACACCTTGACCCTCTAACACCATGGATAATCCCTACATCCACACCTTGACCCTATAACACCATGGATAATCCCTACATCCACACCTTGACCCTCTAACACCATGGATAATCCCTACATCCACACCTTGACCCTCTAACACCATGGATAATCCCTACATCCACACCTTGACCCTATACCACCATAGATAATCCCTACATCCACACCTTGACCCTCTAATACCATGGATAATCCCTACATCCACACCTTGACCTTCTAATACCATGGATAATCCCTGCATCCACACCTTGACCTTCTAATACCATGGATAATCCCTACATCCACACCTTGACCCTCTAACACCATGGATAATCCCTATATCCACACCTCAGTGTCGTCTTTACTTCTTACTCTCTCCCAACGTCCTATTGTTTCTTCAGCTACATACATCCTACCCCACCCATCCGCCCACACACACACACACACGTCTCTCTCTCTCTCTCTCTCTCTCTCTCGTCTGACCCTAGAACGCTCTCCTCTCTCTCTCTCTCTCTCTCTCTCGTAATCCCTATATCCTCTCTCATCTCTCGGTCTCCACACCTCTTAACTCTCTCTCTCTCTCTCTCTGACTCTCTCTCTCCCTCAACTGTGTTTGATATGAAACACGTATTATGAACTTTGGAGTATAATTTAATCTTCTTTATAATTTGTAATGTGTATTGGCATGTTTTTTTTCCCCAGTAATCATTTCCTTTAAATCTCCTCCTCTTCCTCCTCCTTATGTTCTACTTCCCCCTCCTCCACCCCCCCACCCCCCCCCTGCTTCCTCTTCCCCAATCCTCTTCTTCTCCCTTTTCATCCTCCTCATCCACCTCCTCTTCTTCTACTACCTCTTCTTCTTCTTCCTTTTCTTCTCATTCTTTCTTTAATATTATTCGTCCTCCCCCTCTTTCTTCTCCTCCTCCTTCTTCTTTCATCACATTATAGAAAAAATGTAATAAGTTTATGTACAGAAGGGAGAGGACTGTACGTCTTGGGCTGGAAAATGAACATGACAAACTAAAGGGGATGGGGCACCCTAAAAATAAAACCAATACCCACGAAGCCATTTCATTAGGCAGATGGAAGCACTGACATTCCGTTCCGTCAGATGTCACATCGTTGGCTGTATAGTTTGGGCTGAATGTGCCACGATCGTAGCTAAACAAACAAAGCAAACAAACATAAACAAGTGCACACTGACACACTTTCACACGGCAGTACATGCACGCATGCACACGCATCCGGACATACACACTCGTGCTACGACAGGGTGAAAAAAAGCTTGTAGCTTACTCCTTTGTCGTCAATAAAGATCATTTTGACTTGACTGGACTTGACTTGACTTGACTTGCTATCAGCCTCTGTATTTCTTTGCTCCCCCACCCCCACCCCTGTGCCACACTCACTCTCTCTCTGTCTCTCTCTCTCTCTCTCTCTCTCTCTGTCTCTCTCTCTGTCTCTCACTCACCATCTCCTTTTTTTCTTTCAATTCGAATTTCTGTGTGGCTGCTTATCTAGTTGTCAGCTGTTTGGTTATTTCTTTTTACTTTAACTTTGTTATACTGAAATGCCTTGCCTCTGTATGTATGTCCATATCTGTTGCCTGATTGTTTTTGTCTTAACCCTGTTGTCGTCCCAAGGACAGATTAGTCTTGGCCTACCATCTCAATCCTAGTGTAAGAAAGGTTTTTTAAGTCTTGAGTCTTGAGTCATATATCTCTCTCCCTATCGGACTCTGTCTCTGTCTGCCAGCTTGAATCTCTCTCTCTCTCTCTCTGTCTCTCTGTCTCTCTCTCTCTCTCTCTCTCTCTCTCTCTCTCTCTCTCTCTCTCTCTCTCTCTCTCTTCTCTCTCTCTCTCTCTCTCTCTGAGGGTGGGTGGGTAGGTGGGTGAGTGGGTAAGTAAGGTGCATGTATATGTGTGTGTGTGTGTGGGGGGGGGGGGGCGCCTTGCTTTGTTTTGTTTGTTTGTTTGTTTGTGTGTGTGTGTGTGTGTGTGTGTGTGTGTGTGTGTGTGTGTGTGTGTGTGTGTGTGTGTGTGTGTGTGTGTGTGTGTGTGTGCGCGTGCGTGCGTGCGTGCGTGTGCGTGTGCGTGTGTGCGTGTGCGTGTGCGTGCGCGCGTGTTTTTGTAAGTATGTACGTGTAGATGTAGATGGGGTGGGGATGGAAAAGTGGGCTAGGGGTAGGATTGATTGTGCATTATGAACTAATACGGATGACCAGGAAAACTGGATAGGGTGGGGAAGTTGGGGCAGATGAGTGTAGGGAAGGGGGTGGGCAAGTTAAGAGGAAAAGTTGTTTTAAAAATGTGTTCACGTTTGGAATATTGTTCACATGTGCAATGTTTTGTGTTTGTTATCATTCAACTCCATGCTATGGACAAAAGTCTTGAGCATTAAAATTGTCCAATCTCTCTCTCTCTCTCTCTTCTCTCTCTCTCTCTCTCTCTCTCTCTCTCCTCCATACTCTCTCTCTCTCTCTGTCTCTCTCTCTCTCTCTCTCTCTCTCTCTCTCTCTCTCTCTCTCTCTCTCTCTCTCTCTCTCTCTCTCTCTCTCTCACTCTTTCTCGCTCTGGCACGATGAAGTGGTAAGCTATATGGGGAGTAGACCACCTGCTGTCTGAAGTGGTGTGTCCAAAACGCATTACTTTTCTAAAAACATGAGCCACTTTCTAAATTGTACTGATTGTCCTTCCTTTGTGTATTCATGGTGGACCTGGAGAAGAGGAGACACTATTCCACTGTATCACCATTTCTACCATGTAGCAAGCAACAACCATTGTATGTGCAATGCGCTACAATCTTATTCAAACCTTTTACAAATCGTGATTGGGGATACGGAGCATGTAAACTTGGCAGAAGGGATTCTTCATCCGATGAAATCGGATACCTACTAACATAAATATGAAAAGCAGATAAAACGCAACACAAATGTTAAACAATGTCTTGCATATACGAATTGTATGACTGTGCACTTGCAGCAATAACTCTGCGACCTATAATCCGTTATACTGAGTGACAGTTTACAGGGGATGAACGGGAGAGATCATCACTACAAGCTACAACGTAATACATTTTGGTAGTACTCGTATCCTGTAAAGTGTGATAGATTATGTTTGACTAACAGAAAATAAGCAGGTAATATGAAGCAATTCCTATAATAGTTGAGCTGAAATTAACCATCCCTCAATTCCCATGCCGTTTTTATTTCTATTTCTCAATGTCAATGACACGTACAAAACACTTGCGTCTACTACCTTATTCTGGTTCCAAACTAAGCACTTAATGATCTTTCAAGTTCTTCACTATGTAGAAAATACGAAACCACTATGCACACTGCACTTAGACCTGCACGGTTGTTCACCCCACGTGACTCCACTGACCCACGTGACTCCACTGACCCACGTGACTCCACTGACCCACGTGACTCCAGCGTTCTTTGCCTTACTTTGCCACCAGTACTTTGCTACACCACCTGCGTCTACTATCTTATTCTGCTATCCAAGTCTGTGTTAAATTTGACTTTCAATTTCTTAAAATACTTTGGTCTTTAATGTTTACTTATCGAATTTCTTGAGAGACAGAGAGAGAGAGAGAGAGAGAGGGAGAGAGAGGGAGAGATGAGAGAGAGTAGAGAGATGAGAGAGAGGAGAGAGAGAAGCAGAGAGAGAGAGAGAGAGAGAGAGAGAGAGAGAGAGAGAGAGACAGAGACAGAGAGAGAGAGAGGATGAGGGGAGAGAGAGACAGAGAGAGAGGAGAGAGCAGAGATAAGAGACGAGAGAGAGAAGAGAGAGAGAGGAGAGAGAGAGGAGAGATGTGAGAGAGTTGGAGGAGAGAGAGGACGAGAGACGAGTGAGAGAGAGAGTGGGATGAGATGAGAGAGGAGAGAGAGAGAGAGGATTGGCGAGGGCGTCTGAGAGAGATTGAGAGACAGAGAGACAGAGAGAGATGGCCGGAGAGAGAGAGATGGACAGAAGAGAGAACATATAGGCGCCAACATGAGACGAGAGAGATATAGCCGGCAACAGATGAAAGAGGGAGCAGAGAGCAGGCATATTTTAGCAAAGAGTGAAATTTTACCGGATATTAATGCAAATGCAGAGAGGTGAATAAAAACCATGTTTCGGAGGTAAGAGAGGAGGGCGAGACGAGACAGTGGGGGCAAATCAATTTAAAACATCTCTGATTAGAGTTCAATCAGAGAAGATATTGGGGAGAGAGGATGGAGAATAAAAATAAGAAGAGATGGTCTCCATGAGAGAATCTCAGAGAAAAGTCGTCAGAGGAGGGACTCTATTCCTCTCCTCTCTCGCATCACGGCAGAATCTCAACTCATCCCTATCCTACAACCAGACAGATCCTCCTCATGACGTCATCTCCTAAACCTCTCTCGGCTCCGTTAGTTCTCAGATCTGTTCCTTCCATCTTTCCAGTCTCACTCTCGATCATCTCTCTCCTCTCCAAAAGTCCCCTGTCGTCTGTCTCTCTTTGTCTGTCGGCAGAAAGAATCTCTCTCTCTCCTCACTCTCGGTCCATCCTGCCTACGAGAGTCAACCTCCTAAGGGATGGGGACAGAGAGGGAGAGACTCTCGAAGAATAACACTCCTCAGGAAATCTTCTCCTACAGGGAATGAGGGGGAAAAGGGTGAGAGATGTGAGATGAAGAGAAGGAGAGATCTGGGAGAGAGGAGGAGAGTCTCTCTGTCTCTCTCTCGCTCGGAAGAGAGAAAGAAAAGAAGGGAAATTCATCCGTCTCAGATCTCCCGTGAGAAACAGATTAGCTTCGAGAGTGAGAGACGAGAGGAAACTTCCCAGCCGTCGGGTCCTCCCCGACCTCCAAACTCTCCTCTTACATCCCTCTCATTCTTGCTAATGCATTATCTCTCTCTATCTTCCTTCGTCCCTCTTAAACCCCGCCTCATCCTCCTCTTCTCGTTCTCTCTTACTCATAGGATGGAGAAGAATAAGAGAATGGCCGGCAGATGGACAGACATTATTATACATAGCCAGACATGCAGGCATATATATAGAAAAAAACAGTGAGTGAAACAGGACATTTGCAAATTCCCTGAAAAGCTTAGGATATTTGCAAATTTCCTGGTTTTGTAAATTTACTGTAATACAAGTGCAATAAATGACGGGTGAATAAACCATGGTTCAGATCACTAATACCAAGCCGAAGACGACAGTGTACAATTTGTTCATCTCTGATATGTGTTCACTTTTGTGATATTGGTCTATGGCCTAATCAATAAAACATTGTCAAGTGTCAAGTGTCAACTCTCTCTCTCTCTCTCTCTCTCTCTCTCTCTCTCTCTCTCTCTCTCTCTCTCTCTTTCCTCTCTCTCTCTCTCACTTTGTGTGTCTGTGTGTCTGTGTGTGTGTGTGTGTGTGTGTGTGTGTGTGTGTGTGTGTGTGTGTGTGTGTGTGTGTGTGTGTGTGTGTGTGTGTGTGTGTGTGTGTGTGTGAAAAGTATTTGCAAATGTGAAAGCTGGACCACACCGAAATCAACCCTAAGAAAATCTATGGCGCTCACAACAACAAAGAACCCAACCAAACCAAACGATAAGTATCTTTC
The DNA here is from genome assembly GCA_017654935.2 of Phymorhynchus buccinoides. Classification (NCBI taxonomy): domain Eukaryota; kingdom Metazoa; phylum Mollusca; class Gastropoda; order Neogastropoda; family Raphitomidae; genus Phymorhynchus; species Phymorhynchus buccinoides. Next base: position 2,569,945 of record CM065691.1, on the reverse strand, counting down.
CTTTCGCTAAGAACACAGACAAGAAAAACACAGAGGAAAAGTTTGTGAGAGTGCAAGCAAAAAGAAACACAACTTAACACGCGATTCGAACGTGTAGGCCTATATAGTACGACAGAATGTCACAGCACTCTCAGTGTGCGCAGCCCAGAAGGAGCCATCACCACAGAAGTAAAGAAGCATGGTAATACCTTCTGGATTTCATTGGAGAAGAATGATAATGCATTCTGATGTGTGAACAATGAGACTGCACGTGCATTGGATCGCGTGTCCAACATGACGTCATACACCTGCCATTTTTTGTCTCCAACTTTTGAGATGACTGACTCCCTCTGTTTATCTGCTCTTTTCAAACGCCATATTTTCTTCAGAATCCTTTGTTGTTGCTTGTGCTCTGTACAAACACTGCATTTTCTTCAAAGTGACAGTCTATTGTTTTTTCCCCTTTTTTTGCAAATGAGTCCCTTTTACATAGTCTGCTGGTTTTCTTTTCCTTTTCTGAAAATGAATGTGTCCTTTTCTTTATAAAGACTTTTGTTTTTCTTGAGTTTCCTGTCCTAGATTTCTCATTTTCTTACCTACATATACGTGCGTGTGTCTTTGTTCTTTGCTTATCTCTGATGTCTCTCTCTCTCTCTCTCTCTCTCTCTCTCTCTCTCTCTCTCTCTCTCTCTCTCTCTCTCTCTCTCTCTCTCTCTCTCTCTCTCTCTCTCTCTCTCTCTCTCTCTCTCTCTCTCTCTCTCTCCTCTCTCTCTCTCTCTCTCTCTCTCTCTCTCTCTCTCTCTCTCTCTCTCTCTCTCTCTCTCTCTCTCTACTTGTGTATGTTTTGTTTAATGTTTACGTACTTCCTGCTCTTTTTCCTCTTCCTTTCTGTCTTTCTGTCTTTCTTTATGTATTCATTTCTTCCGTTCTTTCTTTCTTTCTCTCTCTCTCTCTGCCATTTTGTCAGAGACGCACGTGCATCTCATGATTTCCCCCATTCTCTGTGAAGCGCTAAATGGAGTAAATCTAAGAACAGAAGAGGAGCTCGGTTGTACGCAAATGTTGTAAAAGTAAAACGAGCACGAGTGTGTTATATGTTCGTAATATGCAAGAATGTCGATGCACTAGTTCCTGTGACTACGATCGTGAAGCCCTCACGTGAGTGTGTAAGAGTAAACGTCCTGAATGAATTGGTGGTTATATGTATTGCTGTGCAGGTTCTATGCATGCCTATGTTGTATTGGTATGTTAAACGTATGCTTCAATATCTGATTGTGGTATTTTGGTTCTTATGATATTTGTATTTGTCTTGACTATTGAAATGCTCTTCTTTCTGGCCTGTGAGTCTCTTCTTTATCTTGTCTCCAGCGTATTCAAAACGCAGCTGCTCGTCTTGACCTCAGGGGTAAAACGTTTGATCATGTTAGCCCTCTTCTGCGTTCTTTGCACTGGCTTCCTGTCGCAAACAGAATTGAGTATAAACTAAACACCCTTTGCTATAAATCTATCCATAAAGTTGCTCCATCTTACCTCTGCGACAATATTTCAATGTATACACCGGCTCGCACTTTACGTTCAGTTTCTGACCCTCTTTCTCTCCAGATCCCTAGGCATAAGCTGTCAACTGTCGGTCGGCGCTCTTTTGTTGTTTCAGGACCAACTTCCTGGAACAATATTTACAAACTTCATCTCTCCCCCATTCAGCAACCGACCCCCTCTGCTTTCAAATCAAACCTCAAAACCCACCTGCTTCCCCGTCATTGAAGCCCATTCTCTCTTTCCCTCCTCTTTCTTGCCTTTAGGTCTATTTTTCATGCGCGTGTGTCTGTTATCTTCTTGTTCGTCTTTGTATACTGCCTCTGAATGCGTTGTGAATGTTCAACGTGTGTGTGCGCTTCGATTTGATTTCTATCAGGATTAAGCGCCGTATAAGTACTGTATGTTGTTGTTGTTGTGTGTGCGCGTGCGCGTGTATGTGTGTGTGTATGAGAGAGAGAGAGAGAGAGAGAGAGAGAGAGAGAGAGAGAGAGAGAGAGAGAGAGAGAGAGAGAGAGAGAGAGAGAGAGAGAGAGAGAGAGAGAGAGAGAGAGAGAGAGAGTGAGTGTGTGCGTGTGTGCGTGAAACAACCAGACGTGTACAAAGAAAGGATGAACTGTGCATGCATTTCAGGAACATACAAATGTAGAACTCGTCAGCTAAACACACTGTCGACGTTTTCTGCCTTACCAGTTAAAAGACTCATGTCATACAATGTTTTTAAAGAACATGCTGAACAATATTCCACAAGACACAAGTTTAGACTGAGTGATTATACAAATATGGGAGCAATTATACAAATACTACACCCACCCCCCCCCCTCCCCACTCTCACTCTCACTCTCCTATCTCTCTCTCTCTCTCTCTCTCTCTCTCTCTCTCTCTCTCTCTCTCTCTCCCTCTCTCTGTGTGTCTACAGATAGGTCGGTGGCCTTTGCAATTTCGTGTGCTTTTTTAGTTTTGAGTCTTTGATTCTCTCTCTGTCTCTCTCTCTGTCTCTCTCTCTCTGTCTCTCTCTGTCTCTGTCTCTCTCTGTCTCTCTCTTTGTCTGTCTCTTTCCCTCTCTCTCTCCTCCTCCGTCTCCCTCCTTATTCTTTACAACTCCCTAATACCCCCCTTTTCTTTATGATAAATGGAAATTAAAAATAGCAACAGTTATTTTAGAATTCCGGAAGGCACACAGTTCCAGCTGAATCACCCAACAAAGCAGCAGAAGGGTCCGCTTGAATGAGACACTCAGAACAGTTTCTTTTAATCCATCAAAGTATTTATCATTCCCTCTCACCATCCTTGGCCCCTCGTTGGATCTTCTTCACTACAATTATGATCTCTGAAGACTAGAATAAAGAGAGGGGCAGGAGGGAAGGGGAGAGAGAGGAGAAACGAAGGCTAGATCTCGTCGGATTAACAGTTTCACCTCTGTCTGGAAATCTGTTTGAACCGTCTCTGTCTATTTGTCTGTCTCCGTTGTCTCTTCTTCCTCTCTCTCTCTCTCTCTCTCTCTCTCTCTCTCTCTCTCTCTCTCTCTCTCTCTCTCTCTCTCTCTCTCTCTCTCTCTCTCTCTCTCTCTCTCTCTCTCTCTCTCTCTCTCTCTCTCTCTCTCTCTCTCTCGTGAAAATAGGGTTTTACGCCCTCTTCGGCCTTTCGGCCATGTGAGGCATTTGTAAATACAAAGACGGTGAGAACAATACTGGAGGAAATGCCCGGAGGCAGTGCCAAACCAGTAAAGTCCCGATTTTGTTAATAATACAGATACGTGTAGCAGTAACCACGTCTCGGTTAAACCTAATAGGCTATGGTACCGCC
>CM065691.1:2559124-2564124 GCA_017654935.2 Phymorhynchus buccinoides | reverse complement strand
TCATTGTGTTTACTATTCATTTTAGTGATTTCTGTAAAGCGCTTAGAGCTTAAAGATTAGGCGCTATAAAAGTTGTCTTAATACTAATAATAATAATGTTCATATAATCCATTTTGTACAATACTTTTTTGATATTTTGTTTATGTTTGTTTGCGCGATAATGCTTGCAATTAAAAACAAAAGGTTCACTGCGGTTTACCTGTTTGTCTTCTGTCTGTTGTCTTTCTGTCCGTTGTGTATTCGGTCTGAGTTTGTGGTTTGGATCAAATGTCTCAGAAGACTGCGGTTTTACTCCAAGTTTGTAACATATAAGGTGAAGAAAAACGGAAACATGTCTGCCGCTTGGCGACAGTTGGTTACGCATCAATGTCTTTAAATCCTAGCAGTTCATCCTCACACAAAATCGTAGGGATTATATCTTCTAGTTCACGAGATACAGCTCAGACAAGAAATATATAGAGCAAAGAAGGAAATTTCGGTTTTCAAGGTGAAGGTCAGCGCGCCAATACTTTATGCACGAATGTCTTCTACTCTAGGTGATTCACCACCACACAAAACCTAAAGTGCTTCTTTCAATGTCTAGCGATGTCCTTGACCTTGACCTTGATCGGTACCCATAATCAGAATTGTCACAAGCAAATGCACCTACATGCCAAGTTTGAAGACTGTAAGTCCAACGGTGTAGAAGTTATGGCCCTTTAAATATTTTAGGTTTTCAAGGTCATGCATCAAGGGCAAGATCACAACGGCAATAATTTATGCGCGGATGCCTTCCTCTCATAACACACAACATTTGAAGCGATTCTATCAAGCGGTTCGGAAGATATTTTTGGGTGAGACAGAAAAAGAAGAAAAACAAAAGAAGAAAACGCGACAAACTTAGACTCCTTTGCCCAATGCAAAACTGGGGCAAAGGACAAAACAGTGACACCAACCAAGAAAACAAAAACCCGCAACAAATGTCGACTCCTTTGCCCAGTGTAAAACTGGGGCAAAGGACAAAACAGTGACACCAACCAAGAAAACAAAAACCCGCAACAAATGTAGACCCCTTTGCCCGATCTATATCGGGGCAAAGGACAACTTTTAAGAACAATAATGCATGTACCCGCGAACACATAATGGTACAAGCAACATCGAGCTCTCCAGAGAGGGGGGAGCTGAGGGAGGGTGGCGGGGCTAGAAGGCAGTTCAGATTTCAGTTTGGTAAAGAAAAAACCTGCGAATGATACATCCATGTTGCGAATGATACATCCATGTTACGAATGATACATCCATGTTGCGAATGATACATCCATGTTGCGAATGATACATCCATGTTGCGAATGATACATCCATGTTACGAATGATACATCCATGTTACGAATGATACATCCATGTTGGAGTCGCTTAGTTGTGCACCATAATATTTGTGGTAAGACTCTGCCATGAAAATAATAGAGTAGTTTTTCGTAAGTGGTTTTAGATCTTGAAATCGAATAAACTTCTATGATTTTTGACAATCCCAATACTGTAAACAGATCTCAGTACTCCTTATACGGAACCAAAGGCCCGTGACGTGCATTGGAAGGTATCCATACACAGACGCAACCTTTGTGTTTCATAATTCCCAACAAACATTTCTGTGTCAGTGTGTCACAGCTGACAAAATAACAAATGGTTACTTGACCTTATTGACAATCGTGACACAAACACTCGTCAGCGGTGTTTTTGTCTGCAATTACCATTGTACTCGTGGGCGAATGTAATTGAACAGTCTGACGTGTGGGTGTGTGTGTTAGTCTTCGATAAATGTCAAACGGTGTTTATAAGGGTGGATATTAGCCTCCAGTGTGGGCCAAGAGCTAAGTAAGACTGACAGATGCATGATGGACGACATGGAAAATCGTTATACACATTAGTCATCTTGTGCAAAATCCATTGTTCGGCAATTTGCACTTGGTGTCAGTGCTGCAGCCTTGGAGACTAAGTGGCATTTGAAGACCGCTGTAACACGGGCTTTCTTTCACCGCCATTGTCGCATTTTTGCACCACAATGATTTAACAACCATGTCATAAAAGCTCTTGAAATCAGGGTCTGTTATTCAATTATTATTATTATTATTATTTAAGAAAATTTATATCGCGCTTCACCTATTATATTGTGTTCCTGAACTTAGGCAGTAAGGATTGACCCCGTTCTAAATGTATCACAGAGAAAGCCAACAATATTGCAGATAAAATCTTTTCTGTAGCCAAGTAGATTTAATGGAAATTTTGGGCTCAAAGATGGCTGGCGGTGAAAGGGTTAAAACCCTTTCATCGCCACTGTCGCCTCTTGGCACCACAATGATTGAACACCTATGTCACTGAAAGGCATCAAATGAGGGTCTGGTATCCAATGACCTTATGTTCTTCATTTTGGGAGGTAACAACATGCCCTGTTTTATGGGTGTCACAAAGGAATCCCAAATATTGCAGATGAAATACGTTCTCCACCCAGGTAAGCTTAATGAATAGCTTTGACTGAAAAATGGCTGGCGTTGAAAGGATTCACTCTCTTAGGTTATTGGACATCAATAGGAAAAAAACGTGTGAGCATGTCATGACTAACATACAGCGCTGGGTATTGTTTTCATTATTACTAATCGTGATGGAAGTATTGTCTGCAGCCCGTGCTCTTTACTCATATACGCTTTGATAGGCATACGTATGAATCAGGTGGGAGATAACAATTGAACAATGTACCGTGTGGGTGTTTGTCTGGGTGTAGATACCAAGGACTGGTGGAAGGGTAAAGGGTTAAATGTGACTGCATCCTTGCTTGGACTTTACCTTTCTCTAAGGGTGTTAAAGACCCCCCACGTCACGTGTCACATTCCCTCTTATGCTAGGAAGATTTCTTAAGATTTCTTACCAGCCATAAGAGGGAAATCACGTGAAAACCGTGATTTTGACACGTGACGTGGTGGGTCTTTAAATTGATTGCAACAGCCACAGTCCATATTTACATGATAATGTCATACTCTGTCTCTCTCTGTCTGTCTCTCTCTCTCTCTCTCTCTCTCTCTCTCTCTCTCTCTCTCTCTCTCTCTCTCTCTCTCTCTCTCTCTCTCTCTCTCTCTTTCTCTCTCTCTCGGGAAGCCATATAATACAATTAATACCTAATGCGGCTGCTTTGTTTCTGTTATTATTTGCAGACGATGTTGTTTTACTTTCAGATAATGTAGTAGGTCTACAAAATCAGTGACATATCCTTAAAGAAGAAGCAGACGGATTAAAATTAACGGTTAACTTAGACAAAACTAAGATCATGGTTTTCAGAAAGGGGTCGTTTTTAGCAGCACGTGAAAATGAGTGGTATGGTAATCTAGACGTTCATGTAACAAATGGCTATAACTACTTAGGTTTCATCTGTACAGCTAAATTGAGCATGAGTAAGGCATGCTATAAATGAGTGGTATGGTAATCTAGACGTTGAGGTAACAAATGGCTATAACTACTTAGGTTTCATCTGTACAGCTAAACTGAGCATGAGTAAGGCATGCTATAAATGAGTGGTATGGTAATCTAGACGTTGAGGTAACAAATGGCTATAGCTACTTAGGTTTCATCTGTACAGCTAAACTTAGCAGGAGTAAGGCATGGCTAGAAATGCATAGCAAGGGAAGAAGAGGGGTAGTTGATATTTCCAGATCATTAAAGAGGTTAAAGTGTGCTGAGCCAGCTACGTTCTGGAAACTGTTGGACACCCAAGTGGAACCAGTGATTACATATGGGGCATGGCAGAGGTACCGGGGCTATTAACAATGAATTAGCGGAACAAGTGCATACGTCAGCACCGTCCATACGGGTCTCTGACCGACTGGACGCTAACCTCACCATCATCATACGTCATCAAACGTATTTTGAATATGTCCTTTCACAGTTCAAACAAAACGGCCTATGGAGAGACAGGAAGGTACCCCTTACAAATACGCACACAGATTAAATGCATTAGGTATTGGCTTTGAATAGTTAAACATCCAATAAACAGAGTAAACTAACAGGCTTACAACATGTTATTAAACAAGCACAAGAGTGGGATAAAAACTGGGTTTCTAAAATAAACATGTTAATTTGTTTAAGTGGGTTTGGTTTTGTATGGAATACCCAGGGGTTGAAAATGATAAAATATTTATTTATGAGTTAAAAGAACGTCTAATTTCATCATATTAGCAAACTTGGCATTCCGAAATGGAAAGCAGTGAAAAATACACATGGTTTTTAAACTTCAATAGCGATTTACAGCCTGAACAATATTTGTCTGTTGTTACTGGAAAATGGCACAGGGATTCTTTTGTACGTTTTAGAACGCGAACACTTGGTTTACATGGTAGTCAGCGGTGGTATAACACAGATATACAGCACAGTGTTAACTGTCCAGTATGTAACTTCAATACTGTTGAAAACGAATCCCATTTTCTTTTTCGATGTACAGAATACAATAATATTCGAAGGAAATAATTTATTATGTTTTTAAAGCCTTCTTTGCAGAAAAATGTGACTTGATTTCTTTACTGCAAACAACCAAAGAAGACGATATAAAATCGATATCAGAGTTTGTAGCAGAGGCGAGCCAGTTAGGGCCAAAGAAGCTTGATAGTGTGACATAGTCATGCACTGAGTTAGTTCCTTATTATAAATAGTTAGTTGGACCTGGTGGTCGCTTTCGTAATCCCATTTAGTTCTTTTTCCATAAAAGCAAATTCAGAACAATGCTGCTCGCCTTGTACTGAGGTGTTCCAAATTCTCTCACTCTACCCCAATGCTTGAATCTCTTCATTGGCTTCCTGTCGGAAGGCGTATCGAATACAAGCTCTCTCTGCTCTGTTACAAATCCCTGAATGGTCTGGCTCCTTCTTATCTCGCTGATCTTCTGAACCTTTACACACCTCTTAGACAGTTACGCTCCTCTTCTGACACTTCTCTCCTCCAGATCCCTCGTTACCGCACCAAGACCCTTGGCGAACGCTCCTTCT